>JAQSNX010006765.1:0-22303 GCA_029532605.1 Oreochromis grahami
ACACAAAGATGTAAACACGCAGCTTGTTCACTCGATGGCACGCACACACCACCGGTGAAAGCCAACATCTCATCACAGAATCCAAAAATGCAGGTTTCGTCATTGCGAACTCTGAATTTTGCAGCATATTTTCAAGGGGGTTATGTGCTATAAAAGATCAGGCCAGGAAAAACTCCTTTATATTTTTCTGGGTTTTAGCCTCTGTTAACTTTGACACAAAGGCATCTGCTGTGATGCTTACACCTCTGATGAAGTCTCACAAGTGTCAGCATTGTTTTTATACCTAGTTGGTTTACACAAAGTTTGTAATTGCAGACAAATAGTCAATTCACTTTGGGCATGTCATTTTCCAGCGGGAACCTCAGAAAAACCCCTGGGGCTTTACGGGTTAAATAATAATTCCCAAGACTGTAACTGCTTTAGGATCCGTTTTTCCTAATTTGGAGATAAATGCATTTAATTTACATGGTTTAGAGGGTTCTTTCAAAAGTACATATCCAAGATAAATGATCATAATTATAATATTTCTGACTGAGTCAAAAGTGGAATTGAATCAAACCGGGGCCTTGTGAATCAGAATTGAATCGGTTAAAGAAATCAGTGAAAATAGCCAGCCCTAACAATCACTAGTGTGTGACATTCTGCTGATCCACGGAGTTATTAGATAAAGCCTTTTAGTGCCCATTCTGCCTCTCCACTAGAGGCAGAACATGACATCACTTGGCTGGTTGGTGCTAACAGACCTGTTAGCCCAGTCTGTTGACAGAACCGATAACTCAGTGGGGAAAAAAAGAGGACACTAAGACTAAAATGCCATCTAATGGTGGCCACCTTTGCACTTCTCTTGGCTGCAGCAATCAGTTTTATTCTGTCCACTTTTACACTCTTTTACACTCTTAAGCAGTAAGTGCCTCCTCGTTGTTGGCTAGCTAAACTGAAACAGGAAAATCCACCTGTTAGCTGTAATGTTGGGGTTTGTAGAACACGTTATGAATCAGGTGCACTGACAAGCTGCATTTCAACACTGTTTTTTTTTCTTGTCAGGTCAGGTGTACAGAACGACGAACACAATCAGTTGACGTCTTCATGATGTGACCTTTGGATGCCCATTGCGCAACATGTCTGACATCCCCCGTTATATGAAACGCGGCCTTCAATTTGGAGACGGTACTAGGGCTCACTCCAAACAATGTCAGAACGTTTTTTTTTGAAACATCAAAGCCCCTTTTCCATCAGTACCTACTCAGATCAACTTGCGACGACTCTCCTGGTTTCCCATTACATTTCAGTACTACCTTATGTGCATGCTCGTCATAGCAATGGTGCAAGCATTCTGTGACGTAATTAATATGCAACACGAATGCTACAACAAAGGTGGATGCTGAGAAAACAATATACATGGTGCTTGGTCTGTGGTTTTTTTTGTCAGACTCAGGGAACCATGCTGTTGTTTTTGTGTAGCGATTTCCCTTGTTGCCGGGTTTCAAAAATAGTGGTTTTGATTTTCGTGAATGAGAGGCTCTCATGACTCATTGAGTGATGCCACTGACCAACCAATAGGTGGCATGCAGTCTAATGACGTCACATTTTAGTACTTGCTCAGACCGCTTGGAACCCCGGCTGAGTAAATACCTAAAAAAGTACCTGGTACCTGGTGGAGCAGATGTGTTGTCCAGAAGTTGTTGTGGCTGCCTATACTGTGGTGTGAAAAGTGCTTTGCCCCCTTGCTGATTTCCTATTGTTTTATATGTCAGTCACACTTAAATGTTCAGATCATTAAAACAAATTAAGATATTTGATAAAGATAACAAAAGAAACCACAAAATTCAGTTTCTACATGAAGGTTTTTATTATTAAGGGGGAAAAAAAATCTAAACCTAGATGGCCCTGTGTGAAAAAGTGATTGCTGCTAAATCCATTGCGATAATTGGGAATAAGTCTCTTGCAGGGCTGTGGAGGAATTTTGACCCACTCATCTTTGCAGAATTGTTGTAATTTAGCCACATTGGAGGATTTTTGAACAGGAACCACCTTTTTAAAGGTCACAGCATCTCAATAAGATTCAGGTCAGGACATTGATTAGGCCGCTCCAAAGTCTTTTTGTTTTTCTGAAGCCATTCAGAGGTGAACTTGCTGGTGTGTTTTAGATCATTGTCTTGCTGCAGAAGCAAATTGTGCTTCATCTTGAGGTCATAAACAGATGGCCAAACACTGTCCTCCAAGAACAGAATTAGCGGTATTTTCCCAAAAGCCTTGGGGATCATAGAGATATTTTCTCTGGCAAAACGTATTCACCTTTTCACGCAGGGTCATGTAGGTTTGGATCCCCCCCTCTCTAATAATAAATACCTTCATTTAGAAATGTAATTTTGTGTTTACTTGTGTTATCAGTGTGTAACATTTACATTTGTTTGATGATCTGAAACATTTAAGTGTGACAAACATAGAAATCAGAAAGGAAGTCAGAAAGGGGGCAAAATACTGCGTGTATAAAATAGGGCTGTGCGATATGACCAAAATCTCATATCCCGATATAAGAATTCTATCGTCCCGATAACAATATAAATCACAAAAATGTAACATTTTCTGAAAATTCTGTGAATTTCGGGCAGCTCGACTTGCGGGAAGTGTTTCCAGCTGCGTGTCATGTAGCTGAAGTCCAGTGTTTTAACAGATGCATGAAACGATAGATTTTTAGACATAAGTTGTAACGGCCCCCGTTTTCTTTGTGAGTATTTATTACACAGCGTGCTGCGGGGAAAAGCCTGTTCTAACGTTTGAGTCTAAGGTTTATTTTTTAGCACCTGGCGGCTCTTTTTTTTACTTCTCATCCGTAAATAATCTGCTCTTTCACGTGATTCAGTTTATTTTGAAAAGTCTCAACAGGATCTTGAGCTTTATTGTGAAAGGTTTATGTGGAACATAAACAAGCGGACACGAGGTGGTGTTACCGTCGTTGTTGCTAACCACAACGCATAAAAACAGGCGCTTGTCCGTCTGTAGTGTGGTTATATTAAATATAAGAGAAAGAGAGAACTTTAAGAAATTAATATAGCCACTACAGTGACCATCAAAATAATGAAAAAATATTGCCGTAAACAGTTTATTTTGCGACACCACGAAACAAACGATAGCGTAAAATGAAACGATAGACGTTTTTATATCGTCATCCGATATATATCATTATATCGAACAGCCCTAGTATAAAACATCCAAAACTAAAAATATATTTCTAGTTTTAGTTATTTGACAGTATCTGTGCATAGGTTTTACAGGGCCAAGAACTTTTGTTTTGTACAGCTTAAGTTGTTAAGTCATTATTTTATATATTTAAATACTAACACTACTAAATTTAAAAACTGTATCAATGACAATATTATTTCTGCGTAGCATCATAAATATTGTTATCACAAACGTTCTTGAAATATTGTGATGCAATTTTGAGGCTATATCACCCAATCCCAATGTAATACTTGTGTTAAGCCCCTTGAATTAAATTTGAAAATCTGTACTTCAACCACATTTTGACTGCTTAAAAATCTACTGTGATAGTGTACAGTGGCAAAACTTTCCAGAACTACTTCATTTAAAAAAACAAACAAAAAAGAAAACAGAATTACATTACCGTATCAGTATATATATTATATGACAAAGGGACTTGTATTGTGGGCTTTCTAATCCACAGCTCTATTCAGATTTTGCAAGAACATATAAGTCAACTATTAATCAAATACTAACTCTATTTGGATGTTTTTTTTGGTTTTCCCTCTTTTGCTCTTCACACAGAGCATTTACTCGCATGCATTGAAAGCCTGCTAAAACGTGACTCATGAGAAAGATATGGACCTCAAACACAAAAAGAAAGAGTTCTGAAAATGTTAAGACTACAAGGCTTCATATTCTTATTTCTCTATTATGAGAGTGTAACACACACTCAACACACTCACCAGTAGCATAAAGAGCATCCAGCCAAATTAGGTCCAGTCCACTTGGAATTTTGTTTTTTTTTTTTTTTTTTCAGATTTTTTTTCACCACTTTTTTTCACCCTTTTTCACCACTCTTTATGTTTAATGGCTATTTGTTCTTAAGGTTTATCAATAAAACAAAAACACAGTAGCAGTGCTTCCTGATTAAAGGCTTATTTTCAAACACAACACGATTTACCTGCACTTAGCAAATCAGACGGCACTACTACCAACTGAACTACAATAACTTACATCAATCTCTCCTTCATCAATTTCTCCATCATCTTCATCCTTTTTCTTGTCTCTGAAGGAGTCCTGGCGTATCCTCTCCGGCCCTTTCGACCCATCTGTCCTCCTGGATTCGCTGTGTTTAGGAGATGGTGGAAGGATTGACTTTTTCTCCTTTTTACTGCTTTTGTCCTCGCTTTCCTCCTCATCTTCATCTCCCTCTACTTTTGTGTCTTCCTCATCTTCCTCCTCGTGCGTAGGGATGCCAGGCTCCTCTGGGACCTCCTCATCATAATCAAGCTCATGTTCGTCTAGTTCCCGGGAAACTGACACAGAGTCATCCTTCACTTCCCTTAGCACAGCAGCTCTTCTCGTCTCTTCATCTCTTATTCTTCCATCCTCTTCATCTTTGTTTTTGTAATCATCCTCCTGATCATCCCCTTCAGCTACCTCACATTCTGCAGAGGCAGCTTTTATGTAGTCATCATATCCTTCCTTCCAGTCTTCTCCATCTTTTCCAGCACTGAGGCTCTTGGCATTTTCTGGCTCAGAGTCTGGGGATAATGGAGTGCTGACAACTCTCTCATCATCCTCCTTTCTTTCCCTCTCCTCCGCCACCTGAGGACTGTCTTCATTCCCCTCCATAAGCACAATGCTCTCATCATCCTGTCCCAACTCTCCCATTTCTCCAAAAGGTTCCTCATCCTCTGGCTCCGACACAAAGTCAGGCACCACCTCATCCTCCTCTTCCTCTAATTCCAAATGTTTTCCATGGCCTTCCATCACTTCTATGTCCCCTTCTTCATTGAGGATCTCGCTGTCTGAAATGACCCTGTCCTCCTCTTCATTAGGAGACTCCAGCAACTCACTGTCAGAAAGACCCTTCTCCTCCTCCTCAGGAGACTGAGGGGACTGGGTAGGGCTTTCAGGAGTATCCATGTGAATCCACTCTGGTGCAAAAAAAAAAAAAAAAAACCCAACAAAACAGCAATCTGTCAAAAAAAAAGAAAGAAAGAAAAGACAACTGTATGTCACCAGTAATCTGATAGTAATTTAATACTGTTCAATCTAATGCTACGTGCCATTTGATAATCGATTTAAAAACAGTCAAAATTAACCAATAAAATGTCTAGAATCAAAAATTTAATTTAAAATGATGCACCACAAAAAAAATGTTAATTCTGCTACCAACTGAAAGAAAGATGGTACAGTTAATTTATATAGTAATATATAACTGTCATACACCATAACGCTAAATACTTGTTTTTGTTCATTTGGTGATTGCTGACACAAAGAACGGAGAAAAACTAATTTCTATTAACTTTGATAACACCTTTCCTGAAATTGAGACGTAATTAGATGTTGGTCACAGCAGTATATGTTTTATGAAATTATAGTTTCCGGCGCTGCTAATTCACCAGCAAAGTAAACGTTAGCTATAACACGCTAACTAACAACCACCATTTAGTTTTACGTGTATACAAGTCTCCATATTGCTCCATGGTACAACTATATGTGTATACATAATTAGACAACATGCTCAAGTTTATAAAGACAGGTTTCCCTGTAGCATAATGTCACTGATAACACTTACAATGGCTGGGTCGCGCTAGTTCGCAACAAGGCCCATAACTTGGCGGCGCGAAGACAAGGCTAATAACGAGTAAAGTGTCCCCAACCTATGGATAGTTTTCTTCAGCGATTATAAACGCTTGGCTTAACCATACAAATAAGTGGACAGTACCGGTTTAGTACGAAGCGTTCGCACCAGTACACTTGGCCGTCTTACGGTTAACAATGTAGCCTCCCCTGAAGCTAAGCTAAAAGAGCAAGTACACTGTGCTAGGAGCTAACAACACATTTTTTAATCATCTTGCCAACACGAAACTCTATAAAGACCGCGCCTCTACCTTTTCAGCTGCACTCTCCCGCGGATAAAACTTTTTACTGTCTGCAATAAATATTAGACGGTTTTATTTTTAGCCGCTGTAGCGATGAAAATAAAGCACCCTGCACGGCCCAGCGAGAGCGGCCATTACCTCAACGTCATCAACATACGACAACCGTGTGGTTGGAACCGCGCTGAAAGCTAATCAGGGCAGACCTGAGATCAGTATGGGCCAACGTTGACAGGAGAATATCTGTAATATTTTAAGAATGTTGTTAGACATACATGATTTTTAACCAGTTACTTAGAAATTATGGAAGACATTTTTGGGGAGCAGTTAAGTCGTTCCATGTAACTATTATTTTTTATTAATGTTTTCTCTTCTATTCACTTGGTGACCTCTCATCTCTGGTGACAATAACTGTAATATGGATACAATGTTCCACCACTAATTCTTTTTGAATTAACTATTTGAGTTAACTCATTTAATTTCATTTCTTTCAGTTCTCCATATCCAAAGACAAATTTAACTTTTTTTTAGTTCACTAAAGAATAAATTAACAACATAGTAATCATATTAGTATTATGCAGTGACTATATGAAAGTAGATTTTCGTCACTGATGTTGATTGTTGCAGTTAATAAACTTTTTAACATAATTCTTGATCATTATTATTTTTTTGCCTTGAAAACAGCAGCTCACAACAAGATTTAAGGTCAACTTACTTAGAAGAAAACTTTGGTTTAAAGGTAAAAGCTCACAGCAAGTTGAGTGGCTGAGTGAAAAACCAGTGCTACCCCTCAGCCCCTAGTAGATGCACCTGTGGCATAAATTTGAAAATCTTAAATCAGTCTTAAATGAGTTGCTGTGTTCAACAGGCAAACCAATATGAACTGTCTAAACAAGAAAGGCCACTTTGTTTGAGCTAACTAATCGTTTGTAGATTATAAAAAATTATTTGGTTTTAGTTTGATTAAACTTAAAATGTCTATTTATTTCCAAAAACGTCTAACTTGAAAAATTCTTGCCCATAATGAAACCAATCCTTATTTCTTCATATTTTGTTTGTAATATAGAAAATGAGCACAGTAATGTGTAAACATGAATACGGTGTAACTAGGCGGTACCAGAGTTACTATGGGAGGGGCTCAGAGTACAGCAGGAGTCTCCAACACATCACTTGCGAATGGGGCCTTTTTCAGTAGCTTGCCAAAGGGGTCAATAACAAAAGTGGTCAAGAAAATAACAAATATAATTTGTAGGTTGGCGAAACTGGCAAAGCTTTCCATCCAATCAAAATTAAAGATACCCCTACCCCTCTTGAAATGAAACAATTATTTGTCAACTAACTGTCAATCAAAAGTTTGTGCCGGGCTGCTGTCTGCAATTGAAGCGGTTAGACGCCATATTGAGGTAGCAGGCAGACAAGGTGCCAGGCTATTAGCAACAATGATAGCAGCAGAGTTTGGTTATGCTAGTAAGAGGCAAAAAATTTATTTTCTTGAGGAGTGGGAAACAACTTTTTTTTCCCACAAATGTGTGTGTGATTTGTGGCGTGAGCCTTGGTGTCTCTAAAAAAAATGCAACGTGGAGCAGCATTTCACCAAAGTTCACAGCAGAAAAGGTAAAAGAACTGAAAACTATCCTCCAAAAACAACAATCTAAACAGACAAAGAATGCTAGCGCATCAACCGAGGCATCATTTAAAGTGGTGCACATCCTCACCAAGCACAAAAAACCTTTCATTAATGTCGGGATCATTAAAGAGGCAATGACCACCATGGCAGAATCATTGAGAACATAAGACTGAGATTCTTTCTGCTATCGCTAATGTCCAGCTTGGCTTGAACACTGTCAGCAGATGCAGAGAGAAAGCTAGATTTGGACCTTAACAGGTGCTCCTGGTATTTACTTCAGTGTGATGAGTCTGTGGACTACAGTGATACGGCACAGCTAGCTGTGCACACATGGTGATAACTTTTCCACAAAGGAGGAACTTTTGACATTGCTGCCACTGGAAACCAAGGAAGTTGACATTTACAATGCAATGAAGCGGTACTTGTTGGAAAAAAAGATTTCCATTGAAAAACTGGTTTCTGTAACAACTGATGGAGCAGCAGCCATGACAGGACATCACTCGAGATTTATTGCACATGGCAAAGCCGACCCAGACTTTCCTAAATGTTTGAACTACCACTGCATCATCCATCAGCAGGCTATTTGTGCAAAAGTCACACGGAGGTCCAGTGCTGAGCAAACGTAAGATGAGAGGAGAGGATACCATACTACCAAGTGATGCTGAGTGGCTGATCTGGCTTTCCTGATGGATGTGACTGAATAAATTAAAAAGCTGAACCAGCAGTTGCAGGATAGAGACAAAAAAGTGTGTGAAATGATCAGTGCTGTGAAGGCAGATGCAGCAGCCACTATTTTGTGGTCTGTGCTTTGAGGAACTAATGTCTTGTTTATACTCCTCCTGTCTTGCCTGCGTTGTTTTGCCACAGTTACTTCTTGTCCATGTGTCTTGCTACTTTACCTGCATCATTTGTTTATTTGTACTAGCTTGTTTAGTGATTTGCTCCACTCGCCACAGAGAGTGCTAAATGGGAATTCCTTTTTGTTGTGTTTGAGCTAGGATTACCTGTTATATCAACAGTCACTGGCACAAGCGACAGTTCACCAGTGGAGTGTGTATGTGACTCTTTGGCTTGTGTATTTTATTGTAGCGTGTGTGTGTGTGTGTGTGTGTGTGTGTGTGTAAGACATTTTAACACTGTATGCCTGGAGTGGATTTTAGTAGTTTTTCTTGTATGAGTCTGATGTCAAGTGTCCTATTATATTTTTGTGATTTTTAACATTCTTGCTTTTTATTTTCATGACTGAAGATAAGCCAGTAGCTGTGGGACCTTCTTGGTGGTGGGTCTTTTCCCGCAGTCTCTATGTTGTGCAGCATCTTGGGTGTGAAACTGGTTTTTATTATTTTAAAATCTGTATTAAAGGACTAAAGGCATTTAAATATTTTAATGGAACCAATCTGCTTCAGTGGTGCATTTTTGAAGCTGTGCAGACATTTGGTTATTTTGTTTAAATGCTTCATCTTTATATTTCCTAGGGGTGAAATTCTCCTAGGTGGCGTTGTTGCGAACTTAATCATAACCCCCCTGACCAACACACCACACTTCTGTGTTTCCCAGATTAAGACAGTCCAGTCCAGTTCTCGTGGCTTTCAGATCTGGGTTCCAGGGTCTGCCAGTCTGGACTATGGTCAATGAGCCACAGGTGTCCTCCTTACAAACCCAGTGTGTTGCCCAGAGGCTTCCATTAGGGGGTGCACTATCACAGCTTCCCAGTCTTCCCATTGCCCACTGCCAGTTTCTGTCTCATCTTTTCATTCTCCATCTCTTTGTGGATGTGTTTGTGGATGAGGCACTGTATTTACCTTTTCCAGGGGTAGTCATCCTTGGTCCCCATCAGTAGTGGGAAGTAAAAAGTACTTTACTACTGTACTTGAGTAGAATTTTCAGGTATCTGTACTTTGTTTTACTATTTATTTTTCTGACAACTTTTACATTACTCTACTACCTACATTTTTACACAAATGGCTGTACTTTCTATGCCTTAAATTTAAAAAAGGCTTGATACTTGTTACTGTTTAATGCATTTAATGCATTTGAGGAAAGTTACAGTACTTCATGATCTAGCTAACGCTACAGAACAGGCACAAGCATAAAGGGAGTAACTATTTTGGAGTGGCAGGTAATTTCAAATGTAATGTTTCTATCAGTCCAACAAAGATCAGTAAAAACACACACTCTGTGTGTGGTTATGTGCAGTTTGTTGCACAATGTGACTGCTAGCTAAATGTACAGCTGATGCATTTCCCAGGGAGAGAAAAGTGACAGATAACTTCACATGTGAGGCAGGAAAGGAAGACAGGTTATATTTAAAGGTTAATGCTGATCAATGACATTTTATAGACTGTAAATTTAAATTTAAATACACAATGTCCTCGTTTTGTAAATCGGGTATTTACATATCTGTATGTAAAATTGTGCTTATTTCATATTATAAAACATCCTGTGGAACAAACTGACTCATACCAACATTGTGTTATTCAAAATTTGTATGAAAATACTTGGCATTTTAGATCGTGATAAACAGGTTTGTGATATTGTGGCAAATTTAAAGTAAAACACTGTGCTAGACTGGTGGCTGTTAGTTGCCATACAATTCATTGTGGTAACTAACTGCAAGTTCAAATAAAAAATATCAATAAATCAAGTGCGTTTGGAAAAAACAATGAAAAAAGGCATATAAATTTGCATTATTTGTTTTATTTGCATTAAAACACGGATGAATCTAACAAAGGTGTGACAGAAATTTGCAATCAGTAGGGACCAGAGGTGGCAAAAATACAGACATTCTGTACTTAAGTAGAAATACATATACTACTACTGTTAAAAATTACTCAGTAGAAGTAAACGTTGAAGTACTGATTCAACTTTGGGTGAACCCTCTGCTCAAGTAAAAGTAAAAAAGTACAGTCTCTGAAATGTACTCAAAGCAAGAAAGTAAAAAGTAGTTCTTTGAAGGACGTTTCTGTTTACTACAAAGCTAACTGAACCTTTTGCTATATTAAAATCATGATAATATAATATCAGTAGATGGGAATACAAACTTTAGTCTAACTTTTTAAAATTCTTTTTTTTTTTTTTTGATAAAGTTTTTTTTTCTATGTTTATTTATGCATATATGCAAAACAAATAATACAAAGACAGGAAATACAAATACAAGATCTTTGATTTGGCACAGACATCCATATTCCAGATAACTTGTTAGTACCATTTTTTTTTTTTTTTTTAATTGGGGGAAAGAAAGGGAGAAAGAAAGAGGAAAGAAAAACAGCGGGGGAAGAGGGACGGGGAAAAAGGGCAAAAAACCAAAAACCAACAGAATAAGCAGACAAAAAAAATACATATATCGATCACCTGGATCACCTGTTGAGAAAGAAAGAGAAAGCAAGCAGAAGAAAACGAGAGTAATAAACAACGTCACAATGATCTATGGGAATATGACAGTAAATACTAAATGTTAGACATTATTGTGCAGCGCGTAAGATCGACAGCGCACAGTGTGCTTTGAGGTAAGAGCCAAAAAGGGTGTAGTTTGTGTGTGATCACCCGTGTGTACACCTGTGAGCATGAACGCGCTTGTTTTTAAAAGGTTCCTTCATGTAATGATCTGCTAGAGGGTGTGGGGGGCCACTGCCCCGTCCTCCAGAGCATGACGCAGGTATGGAGGAGATCAAAACTCCAGACGTCCAGAGGCCCCCAGAACACAAGAGACCAAGGAAGACCAACAGAGGGGCAGCCGCGCCACTATCCCAGAAATTTTTTTAAAATTCTAATTAAACTCAGGTTGAATCTGAAGAAAAAGAAGGAAAATAAAAAATGTAGCTCTGTTTTCTGTTGCCTACACTGTAGAGGGTGACTTTGTGTTAAATTGGATTGGTTGTAATGGCTCAGAGTGGGGAAAGAATCACAACTCACAATAATTTCTACTCAGTGCTGCTTTTTGTCGATGTACACAACTTAATTCAACCAGATGTTTCAGGAGTTTCCTGGCTGATTTCCATTCTCTACACTGATTATTATTATTATTATTATTATTATTATTATTATTATTATTATTATTATTATTATTATTATTATTATTATTATTATTATTACACTGTTTATGTTGTCTTTTTTACATGGTAAAAAATTGGTATGAAGGTAGAATTCAGTCAGTGGCTCTAAGCATCATCAGCTAAAATTCATATGAATTTCTGCTACACTTGATGTAACCTAACTCTGACCATAATATCAGTCACACACTGTTCTTTACTTTAAATTCATCACAGTACAGCAAACTATTGGCTTCATTTTTGAGAGAAGACAAATATGTACATTTTCTTAAATTTATTAAGGAACTCAAGATTCAAGTTAAAAACAGCTGTCGTGTCTCTTTGCTCACTCAGAAGACCCAAACGAACAAAGAGCAGATAGTTTCTTCTTCTGCACATTTCTGAGCATCTCCTCATACGTAGATGACACTTTTGTGAGTGACCATGGTCCTGAAGTCTCTGAGGTAGACGTGCCCACAGCCTAACCCGAAGAAGTGCGCGCTTGGACAGAGGGAGGTACAGTATGTGGGAATCACTTGGAAGGCAGGCAGGTGTGCCCTCAGGTGGAGAAAACAACAGCCATCACATCCTGCCCACGTCCCAAAACCAAAAAAGAGATGAGGCAGTTTTAGGAGCTGGCTAGTTATGTGCTGAATGTCACGGAGGTAAACAGCCCCTTAACTGACCTCACACGAAAGGGTGCCACAGCTCTGGTCCAGTGGATAGAGCAGCGCCAGGAAGCATTCATGCAGGTAAAGAAGGCTCTCTGTGGGAAATCCCTGGTCCATACTGCAAAATTTTCCTTCCCTTTCATCCTGCAGACTGATGCATTGAACACAGGGCTGGGGACTGTTTTCCAGTTCCAGCAGGCAAAGAGGGAGCTGCAGGGAGGGTTCAGTGGTGAGCTGTCAGGGATGCAGACCAAAACGGCTGATCTCCACCACATAATCATTCATCCCCTATTTGAATAGGATGAAGAGACCAGACAAGAGAGCTGTGTGATGTGCTGAGCTGGAAGAAGCAGCTGGAAAGCTGTGTGAACTAAAAGTGAAAGCCATTTGTAAATAGCTATTCATGTGCA
Source organism: Oreochromis grahami (assembly GCA_029532605.1). Lineage (NCBI taxonomy): Eukaryota > Metazoa > Chordata > Actinopteri > Cichliformes > Cichlidae > Oreochromis > Oreochromis grahami. The sequence goes on from JAQSNX010006765.1 coordinate 12,829, forward strand.
TTGGGTACATTTATTACAAGATTTTTTCCTAACAGCATATAGACATTTAAATTTTTTTAAAATTTGGAGACATCAGTAAATGACAGCAGCTGAGTGTGGTCAAGTCCTAAAGCATTGCCTAAGAGTTTTGCATAGATCCGTTTTTCTTCACACAAGACGACTGACTGCATTACCAAAATTATTATACCTACCACTAGAGGGAGCCAGAGCATCAAGTCAAGTCAAATCAAGGGGCTTAACAGAAAATACACATGGGACTACATAAAGTGCAAGTGTGCAAAAAGCAATGCAACACCAGACAGAACGATACAGACACAACACGGTGAAGGCACAACAGTGCAATAGAAACATGTAACAATGACAGTGGGTTGTGCAAAAGTACTGTGCATTGTGCACTTGAGGTAATGGAATGTAAAAAAGGTGTGTGTGTGTGTGTGTGTGTGTGTGTGTGTGTGTATGTGTGTGTGTGTGTGTGTGTGTGTGTGTGTGTGTGTGTATGTGTGTGTGCGTGTGCGTGTGTGTGTATGTGTGTGTGTGTATCAGCCCAGTCACTGAGTGTTCAGGTGTCTGACGGCTTAGGGGAAGAAACTGTTTCCCAGTCTGGCAGTGAGGGCCCGAATGCTCCAGTACCTCTTTCCAGAAGGCAGCAGGGTGAAGAGTGGTGCATGGGGTCCTACACAATGCTGGTGGCTTTGCCAATGCAGTGGGTGCAATAAGTGTCTGTGATGAAGGGAACAGAGGCTCCAATGATCTTCTCAGCTGTCCTCACTATCTGCTGTAGGGTATTGCGATCGATACAGTGCAGTACATTTTTAAACATTTATTCTAGAAATTTTTACATCCCAAAGTAAGAAGAAAAAGAAAAGAATAAAGTTTTGAAGAATCCCAGTATTAAAGATATAAAAAACAGAAACAGTAGACGCTGACACAAACTTTAGGCTCTTGTGACACAGTAAAATAATGATTCTAGAAAGTATAAAACCTCAAAGATAATTGATCTCATTGCCCTTTCTAACTTAATGTACCAATTTAATTTATCATAATACTTAAAGTATGTATTTTTTCTAGTTCATCTTTAATCAAAGTGAAGTTTAGCCAAAGTAAACTGATTTTGTTCCGTACGTGATTATTTAATATAAAAATTTTCAGGTCGACCCAACATCTGTTTTCATTTTTAAATGAATGATGAAAAAGTAAAAACAGCTTCTTCATTGGGACGTTAGCTTCAGTTGTGAACCAGTCCAGAACACTCTTCTTGTTCTCGTCAACCCATTTAATGTTAGCGACGGTTCTCTCAATGGATTGATCCAGTGCTAAGGTCGCAGAGCCAAAACCAACATCGGAATTGTCAGCCTTGAACTGCTTCAGCTGATGCAACAGAGACAATGTAAATCAGTGAGTAGTTTTAAACAAAAGACATATACTGAAAATGCATGGCTTTGTTCATATCACTCATCTCTTTCTCTCTTTTTTATATTAAAATTATGTTTTTTCCAACATTTTATTAATGAGACATATTGTTTGTCATTCATAAAATGCTACAAAAACACAAATCTTTTGTTATTGTTATTGGATGAATGTTTTTCTTGCACACAGTCACTGCAACTTTTTATAAACTGACCAAATATTGCAGCTTGGTTACGGCACAAAACTAAATGCTTGCATGTTGATGTTAAAGTTGTCATAGTCCTGGGTCTCTGACCAAGTATTTTTGAGTTTTTGTTCTGGACTTATGATTCTTTCTTTGGACATTTGAGATAAATCATATTCAGGTTTTTCTGTATTGATTTCCTATTACTTGTTTATCTGATTTTATTCATATTTCTTGGTTACTTGTTTGATTATGTTAGTTCCCTTTGGTGCCCTGTCTGTCACCTCAGTGTCCATCCATCCAATCATTCATTTCCCCTTATCGTTTTATATTGTTTGTTTTATCTTTTATGACTTGTTATCTTATGTGCAGTACTTTGTGATTCTTTCTAGAGAGGTGCTATATAAATAAAATTTTATTTATTTATTTTTATTTTCAAGGTTGTGGGGGGAGCTGGAGCCTATCCCAGTTGTCTTAGGGCGAGAGGCAGGGTACACCCTGGACAGGTCGCCAGTCTGTCGCAGGGCTAACACATAGACAGAGACAACCAATCTCACTCCCATTCACCCACCCATTCACACCTATGGGCAATTTAGTGTTTCCAATTAACCTGTTCTCACTAACTCAGTGTCTCTGTGGTAATCACAGTGGTTGTCTCCATGTTTGTATCCCTTTCTGTCTCCCCAGTCAGTCATGTCTCTGTCTAGCTCCGGTCTCTGTGTCAAGTTCATGCGTCTTAGTCTGTGTCTCAGTGTGTGTTACTTCTTGTTTTATTTTCTTAGACCTCTCTCTTGTGTGTATCATGTTCAGTTTTGCTTCCCTTGTCTTTTTAGTTCTGTTCTTTTCAGCTGCGCTCCCGTGTGTGTCTACTCTGCCCCAATGTCCTCCTGTGTATATATTCTCTGTATCTGTGTTCTTTGTTGTGTCAACCTCTGTCAGTCTGTTTCTATGAGTCAGTGCAGACTAGTGATGAAGTGTCATGAAGCCTTGAATTGAAGATTACCAATAGTTAAGGCTTCACATGGGCTATCTTTGTGGTCAGAACTTTTATTGCCATTTTAACTTTGTTTAACATTTAACTTTGAGTATTTTAACTGCTGCCTGCCTTGCAACAATGCGAGCATGGGAATAATCATTACCAAGGATAGAAATAAAAGCATGAATGAATGTGTAGTTCGTTCAATCTGTTTTTGAATGTGGTGTGGTAATAGAAGTCTATCAATGTCAAAAAAATTTGTCAGTATGATTTCAGTCAATGTCTAAATAAATCCAAATAGGAAATCATGAGAGGTATATGTTAATACTGTTTGCGTTAAAAGTAGGGCTGTCAACTTTAACATGTTAACACTGCATCATCACAATTAACGCAATCAACCCATCTGGAGCGCAGAATGATTCAAAATCCCTGAAATGTCTCTGTCAATGCATTTCGGGCAGTTTGTCCAAAGTTTGTCCATTCTGAGCTCCAGATGGACTGATTGCTTTAAAAATTGTGTTTGCGTTAATCGTTATGACATGTTAATGCGGCGTTAACGTTGACAACACCAGCTGAAAGAAGATGGGAAAGTGATTGTGCTTATGAATACTGGGGCAATGGGAGACCACTGCACTTTGATGCTATGGAGGGCCATGACAACCAAAGTGATTTCAATGTGACAATAAGCCACACAGACCTATTTTGATATCACTGTCTTTAGGTTTAAATACTGGTAATGAGAACACTATCACCTAGCAGCAAAATGCCTGTCCTGTCAGACTTATTAGTTCACTTCAGTTCAAATCATATTAAACCCTTGTAAGGTCTGGAAGGCTTGAAATTAATACTTGAAATTTGCTTTGAGACCAGAGGATGACTTGAGATTTGATAAGACTTAAAGTATCTACATTGAAAAGTAGGATAACAAAATGAACAAAAGTGAAGCCACATTGTGGAAAAGTCATTTCAAAGAAATATCTAACCTGCTGAAGCTCAAATTCAGTGGAGAAATGTTTGGTGACGCCGTTGATGAGGTTGGAGAATGAGAATGAGCCACCACCATACCTGTGAGAGGGACGCACAGTCAAAGGCAAACGTCAGTTAGCAGAAATTGATGTCCTAGTCACTTAAGAATGGTCTTCTCTTTCATTGAGAACGTGATTATCATCTGTGAAATTACTGAACTTCTACATGTTTTCATAAATTATATGAATTAGATATAATTCTTCACAAATATATACATATATTTAATGAGTATACTATAGATGATATTTTTTAAATACTCAGGCCTGATCATTTGAAAGTGCAATTCTATCCAAATTGTAAGCATCATTTGTGATGTAAGAAAGGAAATTCAAGAAAACCGTAATAAGGATTTTAGGGGATGAAATCTATTTATCTGAAATTATTTTTTAAAAATCTTGCTGAACATCAAAGTCAGTTACCCTTACCAGTTAACCCTTTTTGAAGATAATTGTTTATTACTTTTTATCAACTTGAAAGTGAACAACTTCTACAATTACATCACAACATAAATTATTATTTTATAGAAAAAGTCTAACCTATCTATCTGAGTTTTGAATACAGTTTAGACTGCTGTCAGCTGTATGTTGAAACTTAAAATGTGTCTTCACTCACTGGTCCAAGTGTCCATCAGGAACTTTGCTCCAGTTGTCTGTCATTTGCTTGTAGTATTCAAACAGAGGGGAGATTTTTTTCCCGAGATATTCCTGAAAGCAACAAAGGCAGAACTCAGAAAATGTGACAACTTATTTGTGTTTTGTTTCTTTTGTATATATATGTCGTTGGAAGAAGTTCACCTGCATGGGGCCATACACTTCGCTGCGGTCAAACATGAGGTAGAAAAAGTCCAGGTTGTTAAGGGCTGCCTTCCATGGAATGTAATCTCTCTCATTATTCAGGTACTTGGTGGTTTCAAGCGCCCGCACTGTAGAAATGATCTTGGCTCTAAGGGGTAGAATATAGTAAACATTAATCAGATACTTCATGTTTATGTTTTTCATTGTCATAATTTTAAGATATTACCACAAATACTATTAATTAATATCTGATAGGTAAGTATTTAAGCCCACAGCCTACCAACATATTTAAAATACATGGACTGACTGGGATCCCTGGGGACCCCAAGAGAATTCGTAATATGAAAATAAGAATAATATTAAGGCTTAATTCTTCTCATAGTATTATTGTTACCACATTAATGTCACTATATGAAAAATAGATTATTATTATTATTATTGTTTTTACAGTTATACAATGTTCACATTTTTTTAAAATAAAACATAAGTTTTATTGTTTGATGCAGCTTGCAGATTTTATCCAAAGTACAATTACATAACAGCCTGATTCTGGTATTCAATTCTGTAATTTCAAGAAAATATTATTTGTAGTGATTTTTAGATGATTAAACCCTACTGAGGTCATATTGAACCCAATATAAAAAAGCTGAAATAAACAAAATGGTAAATGGACTGGTTCTTATATAGTGGTTTCATACTCTACCTCAGCACTCAAAGCACTTTATACAACTTAGCTCATTCATAAAAGCACTTTTTCTATGCCTTTTCTATGTAATTGCATTCTATCTAATATTCACACACACACTGATACTCTAATGAATGCAGTGGAGAGCAACTTGGGGTTAGTACCTTGCCCAAAAATATTTGGCATCATGCAGAGTGGCAAGGGATCAAACCACCAACCCCCCTATACTAGATGACCTGCTCTACTCTATTTAGAGCCTGGTGATGGCTAACTAATCAGACATAGTGGTGTCAGACAAGCAGAAATGGCTGTAGTGACAGATGTAGCTATTCCAAATGATAGCAACATCAGGAAAAAGGAACACGAGAAGCTCAAGAAATAGCAAGGGCTGAGAGAATGTGGAAGACGAAAGCATCAGTGGTCCCCATGGTGAAGCACTGAGGGAAGTGACCCTCATATATATCAAACATTCCCTTTAGAAAAGACATTTATCCATGTCTTCTCCATTAGCGGGTAACGGCTCGCCCAGTGATTCACTGGAGTCCCAAAGCCTTAGAAATGGTTTTGTAACTCTTTCTAGAGTAACAAAGTCAGATGCAAATGACATCTGACATCTGTTTAATTGATATATCATTTAAACATGTCTGTTAATAATCAGGCCTGATGTGGCTTGTGAAATTGAACTTATAATAATAATGTATTTAATTAAAGTATCGCAGTTGATTCACGATTTAATAATCATGAAGTGACAAAGCTGGAACGAAAGTAAATAGTTTTTCACAGTAGTGTACATCTCTTAATCATAACGGTTATCATGTACATGTGAGACTACACCAGCAAACTTACCTGGCCAGATTGAAGGCGTCATCCAATATCTGAGCTCTGTTGATCAGTGGAATGAGCTTAAAGAAACATCAAGAAACATGTTTACAATCACTGATAATCCCTGATAATCACTGATAATCACTGTGTGTTGGGCTCCTCCGTCTTACCTGATGATTACTCTGCAGAACATCTAAGAGTTTTGCCCAGTTGCCATCATCATAGTTAACCCTGTAGTAACCAACCATGTTGACGTTGGCTAGCACCCACTGATCTCCTGATGTTTTCATAGCTTCAGATGTTTCTAGAAAGTGAAGAAACAGAACTCAAAGTTGGTGCACAAGAACAAAATAAATGTAAACTTTTACCTAATGTAAGCTAATGATTTACTTAGTGTTTGTGTTCTGGGATTTGTATTAACAATACAACAATCTATTGTTAGATTGTTTCAGCTATATACAGTTATGTGTAAAAAAGGAAAAAAGAAAAAAGGTTTTCACAGGACTCTCTGCAATTCTTTGTAAATCCCTTGACTCTGGTTCTTGCTGTGGAAGAATTCTGATCTACTGTTTCTTATAAAGTTGCCTTAGTTTATTGAGGGTTGCAGGTATTCAGCATGCACAGTTCTCTTAAGATCCTGCAAGAGCCAATGGTGGCAAAAGGACAGCCATTCTGCACTTAAGTAGAAATACAGATACCAGTGTGAAAAAAAAATACCCCAGTAAAAGTTGAAATACTTATTCAACTTCTTTACTCAAGTAAAAGTAAAAAAGTACAGGCTTTGAAATTTGCTCAAAGTAAAAGAGTAAAAATCAGCTTTTTGGAGGTACAGGCTGTGTTCAGCTGATCTGGACTAATGGACCGCAGCCACAGCTTCTGGACAAACAAAAAAAACAAAAAAACAAACAAACAAAATAACGAGCTACGTTGACCCCTGACTATGTCACACGCCATCTATTTTTATGTGAGATTTGATGGTGATTAATACTTGAACAGGATTGCCTTTCATGTGCTACTGCTTGATTTATTAAGGGTCAAATTGGTTTGATGTGTAAAGGCTTGTATTGACGTGAAATAATAAATCTCTGCAATTGAACCTGTTTTTAAAATGTAAGGAGTAGAAAGTACGGACATTTGTTTAAAAATGAAGGGAGTAAAAAAACCTTCTTAATTAAAGTACAGATACCTTAAGTGGTGTGCTTTGGACAATTGTCCAGTTATATAGCTCAGTTTTGGCCAAGTTTCAGCTGTTGTGTCAGTGCGCTGGGCTTTCGACCCAGCATTTTGAGTTTGAATTGTATTTTTTGTGACCTTTGTATTTTTGAGATAGTTTAAGTTCAAGTTTTAACTCTCTAAACTGTCAAGAGACTGCAACTGTTTCATTTATGAACACAAAATCATCATCATGTTGTTTGCTCTATCTCAGCGACATTAAGGTACTATAGATGGACCACAAGAATTTAAATGTAATATAATTTTAAAAATATACATTTTAATGTCAATGTAAATACAAAACAGAACCAATTGTTCAGTGGTTTCTGCTAATGGAGAATCAACTCCAACAAGCAAATTGTTAGAAGGTGAAAATAAATCAGTGCAAACACAAAGGTGAAAATACTTAGAAAATGCTTGTGTGATAATTAAAAGATTGTGATTAAAATGATTTGGCAGTCTTAAGCTGGGAATGGATTATCTACCTGATTTGGATGTTAGCCACAGTGGATTCTGCATAGTGCCAGTCTTCATCCATTTGATTGGAACGGTCCATTGATAACTACGGCAGAACATTTGAAACATTATTTATGCAGCTTTTTTTTCTTTATTTTGCTTTTTATTAACTAAAAACAGCCTGTAACCATTTTGCCATTTAATAAATAAATAAATAATAAAAAATGAAGAACTGCATAAAGAATATGGTCTTTACTTGATATATTAGGAGGAAAAGATTAAAAAAAGGCAGTGCAAATACTTGAAGGGGGATGGAGTGGTGACTACAGCTTCTGGATCCAGAAGGAAGTGCTGCTGGGAAACACTTCCAGTCCCAGTGTCAATGGTAACCACAGGAAAGCCCATCTGCAGCACCCAGGTGTTCATTATGTTATCGAGAGAGTATCAGGAAGCGCTAACATGCTAGAATCAGCAGCCTGTGAAAAAAGAAAAAAGAAAAAAGTAAATACATTTTTTTACACACACACACACGCACGCACACACACACACACACACACACACAGACACACACACACACACACACACACACTGTTATAGTCAAAACACTACCTATTTTGTTAAGATTTTGGTCAGATCTTTTAAACATTATACAAAAGAAACATAAAATGTCAAATGTTATGGAGTGAAAAACATACTCATTGCCAAAAGCTATTTAATGAAAATTTTTTTTTAAATACGTAGAAAAGATTATTTTAGTTTCAATATTTCTACAGCTGATGCTCTCTGATGTTTCAAAAGCATTAGAAAACAATTCTAGGCAGAGGTGGTAATTAATCAGTAATAACGTAGATCTTAACTAAATATTCAAAAAGAGCAGAGAGATGATAACATGCCTTTTGCAGATGATTCCAAAGGTCTGTGTAGACTGCATTCCCAAATCTAAATTCAGTCAGATAGGACTGCAGAAAAAAACAGGAAACAGAGAGATGTGTCAGATATACTGTTTTGGATACATGAAGAATTAATGCGTCGGCAAAACTTTCAAAAAATGTGTACAAGTGTTCAACATTTTGCTACAATGTCTTCCAAGTTTTTTCACTGAAAGGGTTATCCTTTTCACAGATGACAGGGTATGTACCATGCCGTGAATAAGTATTTGCCCCCTTCCTGATTTCTTAGTTTATTTATATTTTTCACTCACCATTGGGCAAATTGTAATTTGACAAAGATAACTGGTGTATCGATGGGTTATATAAGACATGTATTTGGTGATTAGACTCTGATGACCCATCATGGCAGAATAGAAACCCAGTGGTGACAGGATTTAGGACAGGGCCCCCCAGAGTCGAAATGCTGGAGGTGGTGAAGATGAAGACTCACGCTTGGATAGAACTCTTACTGAAGTGTTTATAAGTTGCCCCTCTATATTAGGCTGGGCCAAATGCTTGAAAATTTCAAATCACTTTTAAAAACACACCTTTTTTCCAAGGCCTTTTAGGAGTAGTCAACTTTTTTTCTGTTTTATTCACATTTTAATATTTACTGAATCATTTTAATCTTTTTTCTTCATTTATTTATTTAGTTTATTATTATTTAATTTTTTTTTTGTCTGTTTAATGTAAGATTTTAAACTTTTTTCACTGTTTTTTACTGGAAAGCATTTTGGTCAACCATGTTATTTTTAAAGTGCTCTATAAATAAAGTTGGATTGGAAAGTTGGAGTGTCTGTGAGGTGGCGATGGGGAGGAAGTGGGCTGAACAAATACAACTCCACATGTGGCTGCACAAAACAAAACCTTTATAGAGGTTTTGCAGACATGTGACCGCTTACCACATACCATTAAGTTGTTACCCATTTTGGACACACAGTATTCCTAAATCATACTCAAAAACCTACTAAACCTTATGTAGAT
>JAQSNX010006766.1:0-29620 GCA_029532605.1 Oreochromis grahami
TTGCTATAACTGGAAGAGTACCTGTTAGTCTGTTCCAGGAAGTACACCAGATGTCCCAGAGATAAGCGACAGCGAAGACGAGCTGGGGGAAGCACCTGGGTTCGAGCCGAAGACAATGTTCTTTTTTTAAACTGTGTTCAAAGTTAACTGAACGTTTGTGGTTTTGGATTGACGTATGCTATATGGAGTCTGCCTGGCAACAGAAGAAGGGGCTGTACTATTTTCACCCCTATAAAGTCTTTGTTCTGACTATTGTAAGTTAGTTCAACGCTGATTGGGCTGTTGGACTCCACATGTGTAATTCATTAAAATGCACTAATTGCACCAGGCCGGGTCAGTGGTTATTTTGGATTCCTCCTCAATATCTGAACCTTAACAAAATGTATGTTATTGCACAGATAATAACATCAGTCACAGCTCATCACCTCGCTGGCAGTTTGAGGAGCAGAGACAGAAATGTAGGTATCAGCCTCAAACTGTGCTTTTCATTGTTTATGGTCTTTGAGAAATAACTTTCATCAGTTCATTGAGTTTCATTCGTTCAGCTTAGTTGACTAAATGTAGTCATCCTGCAACTGAATAGGAAGTTACATACAAGGCTTGAATCACAGTCTCCTTGGAGAAAGCAGCTCATGCAACCTCCACAACGTCCTGCCTCAATGTGTCTTTGTCACTCAGTGTTGTCTCACCTGAATTCCTCCTATGGGCATCTTAGTCTCTTGTAAATGAAATAAGTAATACACTTTCAATAATATGTTGCGCTTAAAAGTTGAAACAGCCTGAAACATGAGTTCCTTCTTCACCCACAGGCTTCAGAAGCACAAACGAAGTTATAACGTCAGAGTCAGAAGATGATGATAAAGAAGATCAAAGACTAAAAGCATCGAATATCTTACAAGTGATGCTTTATAGCAACATGCATAGTGAATAATGGTAAACTGCTTTAATTTATTTAGCTTTGACTTTAATTCACGAGACGTTTCGTTCTATTGTTTTTTATACTGTACATATTGGATTTGTAGAGACATATTGTGTGATATATTTTAATGTATATTTTCATGACAGTGAATGAACTTTTGACAAAGGATATTGTTTTTAGAACAAAAAGAATGTGAAGATAAAATGCAGTGGCTGAAATAAATATTTTTTATCAATAAATAATTCTGTTTGGTCTTTTATAGCCATTTTCTTTTAATCTGGCACCCATAGAATTAAAAGGTTCTTAGAAGAATGCTGTTGCAGCCCGATTAGCAGGGTTATTATTGCAACTTGATTCATTGTCACTATTAGCTTCTACTATTTGGAAATTGATAACATTAACACGACTAAAATTACGTCATTAAAAACATTATTTCAGTAACATGAACATATCCATGTTTATTTGGTATATTGTGACTCAGTACACATACAACAACATTAAAATAACATTAAAATATTTAACTATGACGCCTATCAATGTGAATTCTACAATCTGCAGCTGAAAATAGTGCTCCATTATTTCACTTTCACTTCCTTGCTAAACATTTTTTTAAAAAGTAAAATAAAAAATAATAAATATAACATTTAAAAAACACTACTTTTGAAACTACTGTATATATTTGAAGATTTTTAGATTTAGTTCTATGAATAGAATAGAATGCCTTTATTGTCACTATACAGTTGTACAATGACATACAGAGCATCCTTCTGTTGAGATTTGTTTTAATGTTAACCCTTTATCTACATTTAACCTTTTCTATTATCTGTTTATTTTAGTCTTTGTATAAAGCACTTTATAAGCACTTAATAAATAAACTGTACTTACTTAAAGTATCTGATGAATTCATGCCTTGATTTGTTGATCAAATAAATCAGATTCTTTAAAGTTACACTGCATAAAATATTCCCATATGATCACTGGCAGCCATACTGTGGACTGTTATTATTTAGTGCTTTTCTACTCAACCTGAGCAATTAAAGCACTTTATACAACATACCTCATTCACCCATTCATACAGCAGATATTTTTTCATATTGTTTAGCTTCCTTTCTCTGTGGGGTGTTGTGGATAAACCGCGTGTTAAACCAACACAGTCTCTTATCTCTATCTTGTATCTTGACAGTTGTGCTTCTTAGGTTCAGCTAATATTTATTAATGTACTAAGCAGTGGACACAATGCCCACGAGGCTGACAATATGCCTGCTGTTTTGGCGTCTAACCAGCCTTCTATTATATTGTCCTTTTAATGACGTCTGCAGTGTTTTTTGAAGTGGTTTATCTGAGGATTTGTCCAGTCAAAGTATGTTGTAAACTATATGGCATGCTTGTAATAGAGTTTACAAGAATTTAATCTGACAATATCAATATAAATACTTTGAAGTATATCAAGCTTGACTGTGTTGACACTGTTCCTCCCCATTCCATGCAAGGCCACCTGGGTTGGCTGGAAGACTGTTTACTTAGCCTGGCAGGGCGAAGGACACTGTCTCCGCTGAACTATGGACACGCACACACATACACTTACACTGATAAGCACTCACTGCCCCCCCTCCCCTTCCAACGCCTTCGATGCTTGATTCCTCTTGGGGAACATGAGGCGGGTCTGGGCCCGCGCTGGAGAGTCGGCGCAGTGGCAGGATGGCTGCTGTGTTGCCCAGGACTACTCATCACCCCCTACCCCACCCTGTTGCTGGTCACGTGCTGTATATTGTTGTACTGTGGACATTTATGTGCTTTTCTGTGCAGAGGTGTTTTTTTTTGTTTCCTGTTCTCATGCTGTCCTTTATAGCCCAGCATGAGTAGAGGTCTCTTTTTTTCCTCTTGTACTTTCCCACTGTAGTGTATATTTCTGTGGTTTTCTGTAACGCAACCGTTCTCTGACTTGTATCCCCATGTGATGTCTGTATTATGTGTGCATGGTCGGGGGCGGGTTCATTCCACTGCAGGGCATGCCATTGCATGTGGCGAATAAAATTTGAACTTGAACTTGAACTTGAACTTGAAGCTTGATATTCTTCTGCTTCCAATAATTTTGGAATAATTTTGCTTCTTCTGCTGTTGAAAGGAAGATTCCTAACTGAGGGAAGTGATCTGGGAGTGTCTGTATGGCAGCCATAATACGAGCTGGTCGATCACTCAATTCAGTTTAACAGTTTCCTCGAGGCCCTTTATATTGTTAGGAAAATAATCCTACAATAACACAAAGAAAACTATCATTGGGTAATGAGGTGCCTCTTGGCAGTACAGGTTACCTTGGGGAGTTTCTGTGGAAGCACCACCTTTAATTCAATTTTTAAAAACACTGTCTGTTCTGAAGCATTATTTATTTAGTTTTAACAGCATCAGCCTTCAGTATGAACTTAGAGCCCAGAGAAATTGATCTGATGTGGTGGCAGAGGCTGTATCAAGACTAATGTAATCTAATAGATAATTTCTATATTGGTTAGAATTAAGATTATTTTTATTTTTCCAGTTCATGAGGACTGTTTTCTTGGCTATGCATAGGGCAGTGAAAACCATATGGGCTATATTCTTTTCCGTAGTGACATTATCTAAGCTGCCCAACAAACACACTAAAGGGGAAGTTGGAATGTTACATTTCAGACACTTTGATAAGTCTTCACATATCTCGTGCCAAAACTTCTGAACTGGTGGACAGAACCAAAGAGCGTGGATATAATTGTCCGGTGAATTGGTTTGGCAGTGTGAGCAGTTGTTGGTAGACGTAAAGCCCATCTTGAACATCCGATGACCTGTATAGTGCACTCTATGTAGTATTTTGTATTGAATTAATTGAAGACTGGGATTTCTAATTAGATGAAAGGTTTTTGAGCAAATCTGAGACCAGAAGTTTTGGTCAAAGTTAACTGATAAATCCGCTTCCCATTTTGCAATAGGAAGTGATATTGATTCATCTATTTTAGAAAGCATTCTGTATATTTTGGATAGTAATTTGGGGGTTTTAAGAGTCAGAAATTGAACCACACTTGGTGGTGTTTGTAGTTCCTCTTGACCTGGTTTAAATCTCTTTTTTACTATGGATTTAATTTGCTGATATTCTAAAAATCTTTTCTTGTTGATCCCATATTGTGTAACTAGTCTGTCAAATGAAATAAATTCTGTTCCTTCTAGTATATGTTCTAAATATTTGATTCCTTTACCACTCCAATCTGAAAAGTTTATCATATTATTGTTTTGTAATATATCAGGGTTGTTCCAGATAGGTGTACGTTTGCATGGGATTAATGAAGACTCTGTCAACTTCAGAAACTCCCACCATGCTGTCAGAGAAGAGCTGATGTTGATGCTTTTGAAGCATTCATGTCGTTGGATGTTTGAGCTGATAAATGGTAGATCTGAAATCTCTAGATTACTGCAAAGTGCTTGTTCTACATCTAGCCAAGGTTCATCTAAGAGGGTATGTTTTTGCCATCCTGAGATGAACTGAAGCCTGTTGGCTAAGAAGTAGTGCTGAAAGTTAGGTAGTTCTAATCCTCCTTTATCCTTGGTCTTTTGTAGTGTTTTTAAGCTTATACGTGGGGGCTTATTTTTCCAAAGGAATTTGGACATATATGAATCTAGAGATCTGAACCAATCTTGCGGCGGTTTAGTTGGGATCATTGAGAATAAATAATTTATTTTTGGTAATACCATCATTTTTATAGCGGCAACCCTTCCCATGAGTGATATGGGTAGACATTTCCACCTGGCCAGATCACCTTCTACTTTCTTTAAAAGTGGGATATGGTTTAATTTAGTTAGATCTGCAAGCTTGGGAGAAACATTAATACCTAAATATTTTATATTTCCCGATTGCAGTGGAGTAGAAGAGGAATTATGGAAGGAGCAATTAATCGGAAGGACTGTAGATTTTGACCAGTTAATTGAGTAATCTGATATTCTTGCAAAAGAGTTTATCAGTTCAATCACCCCAGAGATATTGGTTTGTGAATTTTGGAGAAAGAGTAACACATCATCCGCATAAAGGCTGATTTTATGTTCCATGTTCTTGCATTTTATGCCCTTAATTGCTGAATTCTGTCTAATTGCTGCTGCTAGTGGTTCGATAAAAATTGCAAATAGTGAAGGGGAGAGTGGGCATCCCTGCCTGGTGCCCCTCAGGAGACAGAAGCTGGAGGATGTCTGGTCATTTGTTCTGACACAAGCTGTTGGGGAATTATATAATATTTTTAACCAGTTGATGAAAGAAGATCCAAAACCAAATTTATGTAAAGTTGCAAATAGAAATTTCCAGTTAACTCTGTCAAACGCTTTTTCTGCATCTAAAGATAATATTGTAGTTTCAAGGTTTTTACTGTATGAGTAGTCTATCAAATTAAGTAATCTACGTGTATTTGTTGATGAGTGCCGACCTTTTATGAAACCAGTTTGGTCAGGATGAATTAAGAGGGGGGTTATTTTCTCTAGTCTCTTCGAGAGAGCTTTGCAGATAATTTTGAGGTCTACATTTATAAGGGATATTGGACGATAGCTTGAGGGATATACAGGGTCTTTGCCTGGTTTTAGCAGGAGATTAATGTTTGCAGAATTCATATTTGATGAATTATACAGTACTTAAGATTCTTATGAGTCTCTTTCTTTCATACTGACTGTCATCAGTTGCAGGGTATCCTATTAGTTCACCAGGGATCACTGTAGCTCAGAAGCTAGCGCAGGTCATCTGCTAATTGGAAGGCTTGATCCTTGGCCGCTCCAGTCTGCATGCCAAATATCCTCAGGAAAGATACTAACCCCAAGTTGCTCTGCGATGCATCCATCAGAGTATGACTTTGTGTGAAAGGCAGAGAGCACTTACATAGAAAAAGCTTAGAAAAAAGTGTTTGGGTGAACGAGGTAGTTCAGTAAGTTGTGTAAAGCATTTTGAGTGTGCAGTGTAGAAATGTGCAGAGATATAATGGTGATGTTAGCAATAATGGTAACCAGTTAAGTTCTCTGCATAAGTCTTTGGACTGCTGTTCCATCGGGTAACTAATTTAATGTCGTTTAACTAGACAACACATCAACCTGTGGTGTGAGTTATGAGTCTCCCACTGCTCCCAGAGTGCGTCTTCAAGGAAAGTGCTGTGGAGCCGTTGTTAGCTCCTGGTCAAAGTCGACTCTATCAAACATGATTATGCCAAACCAGCTGAGTAATAAATCTTTAAAAACAGTTAATCAGTTACTAAGGCTACGTTCACACTGCAGGTCTTAATGCTCAATTCCGATTTTTTGATCAAATCCAATTTTTTTGTTCACACTACAAATAAAATGCGACAGCAAACGCGCTCTAGTGTGAACGATCAAAGCGGCCCGCATGCGCAAAAGAAGATGTCACACACAACACGCTCTGTTTAGACCCAGACCAAACAGTATTGTTTGACTGATGGCCCTTAATATAAAGACTTCGGACTTCACGTTTCTCAATTTTTGCTTTAAGTTATTTTGTTATTTACATAATGATGTAGATAACCTAATAATGATCCTTATTGCTGTTTTAGAGGAGCGGTGCTTCAAAGGATAGTTGCAGATTTCTGTCAGAATCTGCAGATTATACAGTACAAATAAAATCACTGACATCTACACGGGATGGCCAGGAAGCGTTCGCGATGTCTTCTCCGGCGCTGATAGTTGGCGTCTGTCTTGTGTCAGTGACGTAAAAGACGGATTTAATGCGACATGACCGTTCAAACAGCAATCGCTTTCTAAAACATCGGATATGTATCGGATTCAGTACCACATACAAAAGTGACCCAGATCGGATTTGAAAATATCGGATTTGTGCCGTTCACACTGTCAGACCATGATCAGATATGGGTCGCATAGGGTCAAAAAAATCGGATTTGATGCGCTTTCGCCTGCAGTGTGAACGTAGCCTAACATTAAGCAAGTAAATCCAGAATTGAATTCAAAATCCTGCTCCTCACATACAAGGTCTTAAATAATCAGGCCCCATCTTATCTTAATGACCTTGTAGTACCATATCACCCTATTAGAGCACTTCGCTCTCGCTCTGCAGGCCTACTTGTTGTTCCTAGAGTATTTAAAAGTAGAATGGGAGGCAGAGCCTTCAGTTTTCAGGCCCCTCTTCTGTGGAACCAGCTTCCAGTTTGGATTCGGGAGACAGACACTATCTCTACTTTCAAGATTAGGCTTCAAACTTTCCTTTTTGCTAAAGCATATAGTTAGGGCTGGACCAGGTGACCCTGAATCCTCCCTTAGTTATGCTGCAATAGACGTAGGCTGCCGGGGATTCCCATGATGCATTGAGTTTTTCCCTTCCAGTCACCTTTCTCACTCACTATGCGCTAATAGACCTCTCTGCATCGAATCATATCTGTTATTAATCTCTGTCTCTCTTCCACAGCATGTCTTTCATCCTGTTTTCCTTCTCTCACCCCAACCGGTCGCAGCAGATGGCCGCCCCTCCCTGAGCCTGGTTCTGCCGGAGGTTTCTTCCTGTTAAAAGGGAGTTTTTCCTTCCCACTGTCGCCAAAGTGCTTGCTCATAGGGGGTCATATGATTGTTGGGTTTTTCTCTGTATTTATTATTGTGCTATCTACTGTACAATATAAAGCGCCTTGAGGCGACTTTTGTTGTGATTTGGCACTATATAAATAAAATTGAATTGAATTGAATTGCTCCTATATGCCCCCAACGACACAATACGCCACCTTGTATGCGAAGGGAACGGACATAATTCAAGCAAAGTGTGCTGCAAGCTACGCCAGCCGTGGGCATCAATTCCAGGGAATCGTGGTCAACCATGAGGAACCTCTCCAGATAGAACTACGAAACGGCACATGTAACGAATAGTTCTGGGTTGACCTGAGGGTGAAGCACAGAAGTAAGGCTAAATCATTCCCAGTCTTTCTTGAAAACAATGGGAATTAGAGCCACAGCCTATGCTACCGCCAAGAGAACGGATCCACGCCAATGGGAAACACCACCACCAACTGCAAAGAAGTACAGACACACGCTCCTGGAGGGCCCGTGAAGAGCAGCAACATCTCAAATGGCACCTTCTGGGTGCAAGGGATGGCCTGGGATATCCTTCCTGGGAATTGGACAGGTCAGTGTGCTCCCATTTTCATATCTGACCACACTTTCAAGATAACCATGGACGCCACGTCAACATCAACGTCAACAACAAGGAAAAGACGAAGCACCCCAGACCTCAAGCAGCATGATTCCATATGGGGTTCTGATGTCCCAGAGGAATTTAAACTTTGGACTGAAAGACAAAAGGTTCTGAATGCTTCATGTAAACTCAACGACGAACGGGATCAGGAGATTGATGCTCTGCGCATTGCAGTAATGCAACACAGGGTAGCATTGGACATAATTCACGCCGAGAAAGGAGAATTCTCTTTAGCAACACATGTTGCACATACATTCCAGATAATGTGCACTCACCGAACATGACTGATGCTCTGAAAACACTCAGACAACTTCGGGACACACAACAACGAGACTATGACACAAACACAGAAGACTGGCTTACGTGGCTTTTAAGCGGCTCTTGGAAGTCCCTGCTGATTAAAGGACTTGTTTTTGTTGGTGTTATAATACTGTTATTCTGCTTCAATTCATGCTTACGTCACCCTGTCACAGAATGAAGAAGATGATAATGAGATAGGGTTAGGGTTAGGGTGGCTGTAGCTCAGGTGGCAGAGCAGGTCAGCCACTAACCAGAAGGTCGGTGGTTCGATCTCAGGCTGCTCCAGTCTGCATGCCAAATATCCTTGGGCAAGATACTAACCCCACATTGCTCTCCGATGCGTCCGTCGGAGTGTGAATGTGTATGAATGTTAGCTAGTTACTTAGCACTTAACCTTAGAAGTGCTTGTGTGAATGGGTGTGATTGGGTGAATGAATTAGTTGTGTAAAGCGCTTTGAGTGCTCGGACAGAGTAGAAAAGCGCTATATAAGAACCAGTCCATTTACCATTTACCATAGACACTTAGATATAACATATTCACGAAACCCACTGTTTTATGATGTTTACAAGTGGCCATAGACTGATACAATAAGCTATGAAATGTACATATACATATGTACAACAGGAGGAAATGTTAAGAGATTTTGGGGTTTTTATTATGTTATGCTTAAAAGTACGTTTCATTATCTAAATGTGTTTGCTCTTTTCAGTATTCAGCTTAAACTCTGCAACTCTGTGCAGACTCCTAAATGGGGAAGTTACACAGGAAGCCTGCAGTTCTATTTTCTCTCTTCCTGTATGTGCGCTCTGAATAAAGACTTTCCTTTTTACTGCGGCGGTGCGAGTCTCGCTGAGTCTCACCCGTGTACACGTAAACCTGTCTGAGCCTTTTTATTCCGACCTGGGTTGCAATACAGGAAAACTCCTGACACAACCAAAACAAACCAGGAACAAAATTACAAGCATGTGTTTCCTGTGATTCAGGAAAATGAAGAAAATACACTCCATGAACTTTCTCATGGAGTGTACATGGCATGGACAAACATAGTGTTACTAAACTAATAATACAAAGCGTATATGTCTTTATTGAACACACTTTATGTATACTTTATTGATCCCCGTGGGGAAATTCCTCTCTGCATTTAACCCATTCACTCAGTGAAGCAGTGGGCAGCCACTGGACGCCCCGGGAGCAGTGTATAGGGACGGTACCTTGCTCAGGGGTACCTCAGGGTAGCTGTTCAGGGGAATCGAACCCCCGACCTTCCGATCATGGGGCCACCATTCTACCTACTGAGCTATCAAATCGTTTCAGCATAATTTTTATTAAAAAATAAATAAATAAAAGATTTCTCCAAAACAGGGGTCTGCAACCTTTTACACCCAAAGAGCCACTTGGACCCGGTTTCCACGCAAAAGAAAACACTGGGAGCCGCAAATACTTTTTGAAATCTAAAATGAAGATAACACTGTATATATTGTATTTTTTTACCTTTGTGCTTTGTGCGGACAACTAAAGTAAGTAAAGTTTATTTATTAAGCGCTTTTCACAGACAGGCAGTCACAAAGCGCTGTACACAAATATTAAAATAAACAATACAATCAATAGACATTATACACAATGTAAAAGATCAAATGTAAATAATGTAAAGAATATAAAATACGTAGATCAACAAAAGGCTTTTTGAACAGAAAGGTTTTTAACTGCTTTTTAAAAGAATCCACAGAGAAACTAAGGTGTGCTGCTTATGTAATCAATGAAGTGCTACAGAGAAAATGACATTTTATTTATGTAAATAACACATTTTGAACTCTTAGAGAAATATAACAAAAGCAAAGACACCCAGCTGAACTAAAATGATCCATGTAGCAAACAAAAACTGTTGTCAGCCGCCACCCTTATATCGCCTTTGGGCTGTTGGAGCCTTGACCTGACTTTTAAAAAGTAATTGGAAAAAAGCACTATGCTGCTGAAAAATGAAAAATAGATATTTGCAAAATTCTGCCTAAATATGTATTTTACCTGGTTAATGTGTGTGGCGGGGCGTGGTCTGCAGTGCCGCTGCAGGGGAGGCGGACGCACCTGAGCGGCCCCCGCAATCGTGCCTCGCCGCCTTAAAGTCTGTGCTCTCTCTGCTGTTGTGTTGTCGGGCTGTGAGAAAAGCTACAGCCGGCTGTATGCGTACAGCAACCGTGTGTGAAAAGTGGTCAATAAAGAGATGCTGAAAAGCGTGTTCATGCAAACATCGTCGGGTCTGCCGTGATATGTTTACAATAAGACTTCTGGTCCCAAACCTCGGCGCACAGCGTCTGCAAATCGGGGCTTTCATCTTTACGCAGGACTGTAAGCTGTCATCTGTGAGGCATGACCGGTGTTTGTTTTTAACATAGTTCATGGTGGAGAACAGCTGCCGACATAATGTGGATCCGAAGATCCATAATTGGCCTACCTGGGGTTGAAAGTCTGGATAAATGCACGGCGTTTCGGCGGGTACACCGGCATCAGCGAGTGTGATGCTTATTTTGAGCGATGAAAAAAATAATAAGATATAATTTTATTTTTATATTTCAATATCACAATAATCTTCCAATTTAGAACTACAAGTTTAAAAAAAAGAACTAAACACAAATAAAATGCACTTCAGCGAAATACTTCTTCTATTTTCCCAAACCACGCGGAGCCACAAAATAAGGACTAAAGAGCCGCATGTTGCCGACCCCTGCTCCAAAAGCTAATTGGAATCAAGTGTCCAAATTAGTGCTGCGGTCAGGCAGGACTACAGAATGGAAACTAACGATTGCTAGGGGAAATCTTTATTCTCCAACATCTATTTCTGTCATTTAGCTGTTTAATGATTTTAAGGATTTTTTTAAGGATTTTGCCAGGTGTTTATTCTGTTCTTTTGTTCTTTTAGACGATGACACAGGGAGGGTGATGCTGTACAAAGGGAACAAAGAGCTCTTCTATTGCTAGGAAGAGTGGAGACTGGTAGTCAAGTGAGGATTCAAACAGGGACAGTCCACTAACAGATGAGGTCATGGAATTACTAGCACATTCCTCCAGGAGCAGTTGAGAGCTCCAATATGACTGGTCGTTGCTATGCAACATAGCAAAGAGCAGCCTTCAAAGACATGACTGGTGAGCAGCTGGGTGGTCTCAAGAGCAGATGGGTGCTTAGAAAGAGCAACGAAATGGACAGCCTTGGAAAAAATGTCAGCAAAGATTAGAATGACAGTGGGTGAGGATGGAGGGTGGCCCTTGCTATGACACGGCGCGGGGGGAAGGGAGGCGGTCGCTGATCCTTGAGGAGCTGCGAGCAGGAGTTGCGGAGAAGCGAGCCAGTCAGACAAACAAAGTCCAAGACGATGTGTGACCACAGGCAACCAGGTATGGGAAGAGGTCTTAATAAGCTGGCAGGAGGTGAACTCCAAGACTTGTTTTGAGCACATCCAGAACAGGGTGACATATAGTTGCGTACATCATTGGCCAAGGATGGCAACCAGAACAGACGTTCTAAACAGGTGATTGTACAATTCTTTTCTGGCATGTGGATTTGGCTGTATGTGCCCAGTAAATTACCTAGGCTCTGACTTTCAAAGGAATGTAGAGACAATTGGATGCTTCATTTCCAGAGTGGCAAGAAGGTGTTGTCTGAAGTAGAAAGTTATCTGGACAGAGCATCAGGTTTGCTATTTCAAGAACTGGGTCCACAGGTCACCCAGCTGACTGAGCGTTCAAAGGCTGACTGAGCAGTAATTCCAGTTATCATTTTCAATATCAATGTGAAAGATAAAGATAAGATGATAAGATAAGATAAGATAACCTTTATTAGTCCCACATGTGGGAAATTTGTTTTGTCACAGCAGGAAATGGACAGTGCAAAAGTTATGAAGCAAAAATTAGAATAAAATAGAATAAGAATAAATACAGTACACAACTGTACAGAATAGAATAAAATAAAATACTATATACAGTAGAATAAAATAGAATAAAATATACAATAGGATAAAAATAGAATACAAGTGCTATATACAACTGAGTAAAAAATGCAACGATGCCAGGAAGATTATTGCACTTAGTGTTATTGCACATGTGTGTGTTTGATCAGTTAAAGTCTTTGTTGTAGAGTCTGACAGCAGTGGGGAGGAAAGACCTGCGAAATCTCTCCGTCCCGCACCGTGGGTGCCGCAGTCTCCCACTGAAGGAGCTGCTCAGTGCTGTCACAGTCTCATGCATGGGGTGGGAGATGTTGTCCAACAGGGATGACAGCTTAGCCGCCATTCTCCTGTCACTCACCACCTCCACTGGGTCCAGAGGGCATCCTAGAACAGAGCTGGCCCTGCGGATCAGCCTGTTCAGTCTCTTCCTGTCCCCAGCAGAGATGCTGCCACCCCAGCAGACCACACCGTAAAAGATGGCTGAGGCCACCACAGAGTCATAGAAGGTCTTCAGGAGTGGGCCCTCCACTCCAAACGACCTGAGTCTCCGCAGCAGGTACAGCCTGCTCTGCCCTTCCTGTAGAGGGCGTCTGAGTTATGAGTCCAGTCCAGTTTGTTGTTCAGATGAACACCAAGGTACCTGTAGCTGTCCACAGCCTCGATGTCCATACCTTGGATGTTCAGTGGTTGCAGTGGAGGATGTTTGTGCCTGCGGAAGTCTACCACCAGCTCCTTGGTTTTACTGGCATTGATCTGGAGGTAGTTCAGCTGGCACCAGTCCACAAAGTCCTGAGTCAGTCCTCTGTACTCCTTGTCGTCCCCATCAGTGATCAGGCCGACTATTGCAGAGTCATCAGAGAACTTCTGCAGGAAGCACTGGGTGGAGTTGTGGGAGAAGTCTGCAGTGTAGATGGTGAAGAGGAACGGAGCCAGAACCGTTAACCGAAGGATTAACAACTAACTTCTCAGGACTTGCAACAGACATTAGAAAAAGTCCCATCATCCAGAAGACAAAAGGTATTTGAGCTGGATCCTGCCAACTATGTTCTAACAAACATGTACAATCACACAATTTTTTGGACAATAACCAACAATTTTCTGATCAAAGAAGAGTTTATAGTGCAAGGATCTAAACCTCAGCAGCTCATCTAATGGCCACAGCTGGTTGCCGTCCTGACTGTAGCCATGTGTCAGGGCAAAGGTCCTGTAGCGATGCAGGTGGATGCTTCTCTGGTGTCCTGGATTGTTGATTACCTGACAGGACGACCACAATATGTGCGTCTTCCACATTGTGTGTCTGACAAGGTAATCAGCAACACAGGGGCACCACAAGTGACCGTCCTCTCCCCCTTCCTCTTCACCCCCTACAGACTTTATCCACCGCACAGAAACCTGCCATCTTCAGAAGTTCTCTGATGACGCTGCACTGGTTGGATGCATCAGTGACCTGAATCATCTGCAGCTCAAAGTGGCAAAGAACAAGGAATTGATTGTGGATTTTAGGAAGACCAGGAAACACTTGACCCCTGTTTCAATCCAGGGGGGTCAACATGGACATTGTGGAGGACTATACATACCTTGGAGTACACATAGACAATAAACTGGACTGGGTTAAAAACACCACTGCAATCTACAGGAAAGGCCAGAGTCGTCTCTATTTTCTGAGGCGGCTGAAATTTTTCAGTGACAATGCTCAGGATTTTCTGAGTCTGTTGTGGTCAGTGCTATCCTCTATGCTGTTGCATGCTGGGGCAGCAGGTTGAGGGCCGCAGATGCCAACAGACTCAATAAATTGATCTCAAGGCCAGTAATGTGTTGAGGATGGAGCTGGACTTCCTTGGGGTGGTGTCGGAGAGGTGGATGCTGTCCAAGATAAAGACAATGCTGGATAATACTTCCCATGCTGTCAATATTCTTGATATTTATTTACAATCACCTCTGTCAATGCTTGATATTTATTATTGACTGATTTGTATATATTGTGCTATTCCTTAAATTCGTAAATCTGTAACATATTGTATTGTTAAATAGTCTAGTCTGTTACTGATACTGTACATAATTTCCTTAGGGATTAAATAAAGTATTCTGATTCTGTCCACTGTGAATCCTACAGTTCATATAGCCAAAGAATCTGTGACCAAAAAGAATAAAGTCTACAGTAACATTAGGATGAAGCCTGTGGATAAGAAAACACTTGTATACTATCACTGTTTGTTAATATTTTAACGTGTGGAGAACAAAAGCTTAAACTAAAACAATAGTTTTACAAGTATTACTCACACAGTGTCTTTTAAACTAAACATGATAACATCTGGGTCGCGGGGGGCGCTGGAGCCTATCCCAGCTGTCATAGGGCGAGAGGCGGGGTACACCCTGGACAGGTCGCCAGTCTGTCGCAGGGCCAACACACAGGGACAGACAACCATTCACGCTCACATTCACACCCTAGTGACAATTTGGATTATCCAATTAACCTATCCCCTCAAACTGCATGTCTTTGGACGGTGGGAGGAAGCCAGAGTACCCGGAGGGAACCCACGCAAACACAGGGAGAACATGCAAACTCCACACAGAAAGACCCCGGCCTGATGGTGGAATTGAACTCAGGACCTTCTTGCTGTGCGGCAACAGTGCTAACCACCGTGCCACCGTGCTGTTAAAGGATAAGCAGAAGCGAATGGATGGATGGATGGATGATAACATCTGAATCACCGTTTCACCTTAGCCCCTCCTACATTTACAAACCGGATTCCAAAAAAGTTGGGACACTAAACAAATTGTGAATAAAAACTGAATGCAATGATGTGGAGATGGCAAATGTGAATATTCCATTCAGAACAGAACGTAGGTGACAGATCAAAAGTTTAATCCGAGAAAATGTATCATTTTAAAGGAAAAATATGTTGATTCAAAATTTCACGGTGTCAACAAATCCCAAAAAAGTTGGGACAAGTAGCAATAAGAGGCTGGAAAAAGTAAATTTGAGCATAACGAAGAGCTGGAAGACCAATTAACACTAATTAGGTTAATTGGCAACATGATTGGTATAAAAAGAGCTTCTCAGAGCGGCAGTGTCCCTCAGAAGCCAAGATGGGTAGAGGATCACCAATTCCCACAATGTTGCGCAGAAAGATAGTGGAGCAATATCAGAAAGGTGTTACCCAGCGAAAAATTGCAAAGACTTTGCAGTTATCATCATCAACTGTGCATAACATCATCCGAAGATTCAGAGAATCTGGAACAATCTCTGTGCGTAAGGGTCAAGGGCGTGAACCCATACTGGACGCCCGTGATCTCCGGGCCCTTAAACGACACTGCACCACAAACAGGAATGCTACTGTAAAGGAAATCACAGAATGGGCTCAGGAATACTTCCAGAAACCATTGTCAGTGAACACAATCCACCGTGCCATCCGCCGTTGCCAGCTGAAACTCTACAGTGCAAAGAAGAAGCCATTTCTAAGCAAGATCCACAAGCTCAGGCGTTTTCACTGGGCCAGGGATCATGTAAAATGGAGTGTGGCAAAATGGAAGACTGTTCTGTGGTCAGACGAGTCACGATTCGAAGTTCTTTTTGGAAATGTGGGACGCCATGTCATCCGGACCAAAGAGGACAAGGACAACCCAAGTTGTTATCAACGCTCAGTTCAGAAGCCTGCGTCTCTGATGGTATGGGGTTGCATGAGTGCGTGTGGCATGGGCAGCTTGCATGTCTGGAAAGGCACCATCAATGCAGAAAAATATATTCAGGTTCTAGAACAGCATATGCTCCCATCCAGACGTCATCTCTTTCAGGGAAGACCCTGCATTTTTCAACAAGATAATGCCAGACCACACGCATCAATCATAACATCATGGCTGCGTAGGAGAAGGATCCGGGTACTGAAATGGCCAGTCTGCAGTCCAGATCTTTCACCTATAGAGAACATTTGGCGCATCATAGAGAGGAAGGTGCGACAAAGAAGGCCCAAGACGATTGAACAGTTAGAGGCCTGTATTAGACACGAATGGGAGAGCATTCCTATTGCTAAACTTGAGAAACTGGTCTCCTCGGTCCCCAGACGTCTGTTGAGTGTTGTAAGAAGAAGGGGAGATGCCACACAGTGGTGAAAATGGCCTTGTCCCAACTTTTTTGGGATTTGTTGACACCATGACATTTTGAATCACCATATTTTTCCCTTCAAATGATAAATTTTCTCAGTTTCAACTTTTGTGCCGTGATTTATGTTCTATTCTGAATAAAATATCGACATTTGCCATCTCCACATCATTGCATTCAGTTTTTATGCACAATTTGTTTAGTGTCCCAACTTTTTTGGAATCCGGTTTGTAGTTTTGGCCACCCACGATGCCATGGTAGCTAGAAATACGGCCTAGAGCCACTGGGAAAAATAATTAAATAAAAATAAACTAATTAATCTTTTGGGTAAGATTAAACTTATATTAATTAAAAAGTTTAACTCACATCTAATTATCCGATGAACCAATAAACAGCCAGTGAATAATAATCAGTTCTTGAAGTTATTATCTTGGAATCAGAGAAATATAGAAGACAAGAGTTACAAGTTACAACATGACCAGGATGTCTTACCCACTTACACTGTATACATTCCTTCACTGCAGTCGGAGTCCCTGATGCCAACCATCTCAGTGGAGACTGACAACTTTTCAGGAGTTCTGTTTTCTTACGCCTCCCAGTTCAATTGCGTATTCCTGGCTACGGTGACCACTGTAGGACAAGCAACTATGGCTGCCATTCATCTGTACAGTGGGGAAACAACAATTTGATTCAATTCCGTTCATTTTACTTTATTCATATATCAAAAGTTTTTGAGTTTTGGTGGGCTTTGGGGTGATTCTTTTTGAACTGAGCTCAAGTCCACTGTTAACAGTTTCATTTTATGTTCCCTTGAACTTACGAGCTTTTGGTTATTCGAATCCTTTAGTTCCTTTATTAGCTTTCATTGACTATAGGTTTGTTGGCGCCTGTTTGTGCCTCTGTGTCAAGTTCAGATGCTTGAGTCTCTGTTTCAGTGTTAGTTATTTCCTGTTTTATTTTTATGGTTTTCTGCTTTTGCTTTGAGTGTCATATGACAGAAGGACGCAACCAAAACCATGGACCTTGCTCACTCAAATTCTGTTTCAGAGGAATTGGAGGAAATTTCCAACCTATCCATCCATCCATCCATCCATCCATCCATCCATCCATCCATCCATCCTCATCCGCTTTATCCGAGGCCGGGTCGCGGGGGCAGCAGCCTAAGCAGAGAAGCCCAGACCTCCCTCTCCCCAGCCACCTCCTCCAGCTCATCCGGGGGAACACCAAGGCGTTCCCAGGCCAGCCGAGAGATATAATCTCTCCAGCGTGTCCTGGGTCTGCCCCGGGGCCTCCTCCCGGTGGGACATGCCCGGAACACCTCACCCAGGAGGCGCCCAGGGGGCATCCTTGTCAGATGCCCGAACCACCTCAACTGGCTCCTTTCGATGTGGAGGAGCAGCGGCTCTACTCTGAGCCCCTCCCGGATGGCCAAACTTCTCACCCTATCTCTAAGGGAGAGGCCAGCCACCCTTCGGAGGAAGCTCATTTCTGCCGCTTGTATCCGCGATCTCGTTCTTTCGGTCACTACCCACAGCTCGTGGCCATAGGTGAGGGTCGGGACGTAGATCGACCGGTAAATTGAGAGCTTCGCTTTTACACTCAGCTCCCTCTTCACCACGACGGACCGGTGCAGCGTCCGCATCACTGCAGCCGCAGCACCAATCCGTCTGTCAATCTCCGGCTCCCTTCTCCCATCACTCGCGAACAAGACCCCGAGATACTTGAACTCCTCCACTTGGGGCAGGAACTCATCCCCGACCCGGAGTGGGCACTCCACCCTTTTCCGGCTGAGAACCATGGCCTCAGATTTGGAGGCCAAACTAAAGAAATATTATTTACATGTGATCAACACCAAGGACATTTTTAAAAGGCTGATGCATTTAATCATCATAGAAGACTTCATTCTGTCCAAGCCCTAGCTCTTAGCATTTTTAGACTTTTTCCTCCTAGCACACTCAACTAAAGAACCAATGTTTTGTTTTTGAAGCCAGCTGACATTAAGACTGTCAGATTTGTGTTAAATCAAAGCTAGATTATGAGCTAGTTAATCAAAGTGAGTTTTTGTGTTTCAGAAGAAGCTAAACCTTAAACTCTTGTTTAGCCAGTCAATAATAAAATGGTGTATGGTGACACTAAGCTGGCACATCCTGTATCGGAGCCTAATTGAAACTAAAAGTTGTTTTCAGTGTCCAGTGTTGCAGGAATTGTCTGGCTTGTGTGTGACAGGGTGTTCCATGTGAAGAGTGTATGTAATAGTGCGTGGCCCGAAACCTGACGTAGAGCAGAATGGAGTTGGGTTTGGAGTGGGTAGAGACGGTGCATTCCTATACATCATGTATTAAAATATGCAGTCCTGCCATTAAAGCCTCATCTATCTCCGCTAATTTCTCCCTGCCTCAATACTCTACAAAACTGAAAGGAGTTAATCCCGAAGGAGAACATCTACTTCGGCCCTGGAGGTGGCATCTCCTCTTGCGTCTCCCGACCACAGTCAGGGGACTGACGGCAGGGAAAGGTTAACATCAAGCTGCTCAATACTAATCTGTTTTTGTGTTAATGAGCCTGCTCACTAAGAGAGACTTTGTTGTGTTGATAAGCCAGTCTTCCCAAGGTGTTTGCGTTGCCAAGCTGGTTTCCTCAGACTTTTTCTGTCCCTTGGCCAACTTATTTTGAGACTGTTTCTGTTGCTAAACCGGCC
The DNA here is from genome assembly GCA_029532605.1 of Oreochromis grahami. Taxonomy (NCBI): domain Eukaryota; kingdom Metazoa; phylum Chordata; class Actinopteri; order Cichliformes; family Cichlidae; genus Oreochromis; species Oreochromis grahami. The sequence continues at coordinate 19,154 of JAQSNX010006766.1, forward strand.
CTCCCACAGACTTTGTTGTGTTTGTCTACCTGGGGCCTCCCCAGAGACTCAGCACTCTGTGCCTGTCCCAGTTGTTAGAGTGAGGGTAGCCAGGGCGAACCCTGTTTCTTCCCTTGTTCCTAGAGCAGCTAGACCTCAGCATCAACCCCAGCCATCACTCTGAGGTGTGAGCTTTGCTGAGCTATTCGAGCTGAGTTATTACCCGAGCCTATCGTGAGCAAATGTATAATTCTAGCCAAGGATCAAATGTCTTTTTACTTTTATAATTATTGTTTCCACTGAAGAAGTGGTTCCTGTGATCAGTCCTAATAACAAACAGATGTGTGTCCCTCCAGCGCTATCAGCTAGCTGTCCCCACGTTGTAATTCCATTCAGCGGATGTTAGATGTTGGAAAAATAAGGTGCAGGGTCAACACTTGCCTTCAGACCCAAATGTTGATAGAAAGTGTGTCGACCCTTAAGTTCCACGAATCTATCGCCACAATGAACTCCAGCTTATGGTCAGGCTGGACGAGAATAGACACCAAGATTAATTTCTCCTTCGGTGGCTTTAAGACTGTGTCTGTCTCTGAGGAGTAAATGAAAGCTATTTTTGTGGAGGTCAGTTTTGTAAGTGTCCTGACTGTAGTTTTGGATGAAGCAAAGCTAGAAGTTGTCAAAGCCAAGGAAGTTTTTCGCAACGCCCACCAACAACTAATTTGTCAAACACAAAGCTCAGAAAGGTTACAGATGGCGCATGGGCCGGGTACTTTTTAGCATCTATGTACACACGGTATCTAAGAGTGCAGCGAAAAACACTATGGGCACTGGTGAGGTCAAAAGGCATGACTAAGCACTCAAAATATGTCCTAGGGACATATTAGATACCGTCTTTGTCATGGTCCGGGTGAGTGGTGGTGTTTTTCCATTGAGCTGGAAAAAGGTGGAGCTACCTCATTCCTACCACGATCTGCATCTGCGGGGAATTTGGGATGCCAGTATACAAGGCCACCGCTCTCAATGAGTCCTCACCAGATCTTCTGCTAAACTATCATTAGTGTGAGGCCACCAAGTCATTCTCGTGTGTCACAGTTTTCTGCTTGTGCTTACCTCGTGTTTTCTCTCTGTGATTTCTAGGAATCCTCCGATTCATCATCTCATCAATAATCACTCCTTTTTGGATGCTGGTCTTCTCTGGAATCACAGTCACAGCCCAAGCTCAGTTCCTTGTCTGTTTACCTGCCTGCTTCCCCGCCACAACAAAAGAATTTACGAGCCATGCCCCTTCTGGACTCCCTGCCTCTGGAAACTCACCCGGACACTTTGACTGCTTTCCCCTCCACGTCAGGTTCCACCTGCAAAGACTGTAAGACACTCAAAGTAACTCACCTCTTCTTACCTGACCAATCGCAGCACATCTCTGACATTTCTCTCTTTGTGTTCTAGTGTTTCTGATCTCCACTGCCCGAGCCACGACGCTCTATACCCTGAGATTCCCTTTTGCTCCTGTTTCATAGTTCACAGCCCCGTCTGACATTTCAGTTCATAGCTTTGTGTTTTGATATCACAGTTCATGTTTATTTCATGTTATTCATGTTTGCAACACACTGGTTCACAGTTTCACAGAGGCACTATTTGTTAATAAAGTTTTGTCTTCACGTTCTAACCTCGCCTTTGTCCTGTGTCTGCTTTTGGGCCCATTTACCTGGTTCTGGCTAACCCCACCATAACAATCTTCTACTTATCACCCTTGCAGATTCTGACTAGATGGGAAAATGCTAGAATTATCAGAATCACTATCAAGAGACAGATGTCATATAGTTATTATCCAACTTACCTCACTTCTTAGCACTTTGAATTCATGACATCGGTCATGAAAAATAAGCGTGAATAGCTTGTTTGTAAATATAAAAATGTGATCTTAAAGTATAAAATGCAAAGTATAGCAGCATATGCATAACATATAGAAGTCCAGCTCTATACTTTACCTAGCAAATAGAGAAACATCAGAACACAAGATCATTTCAAGTATTTCGTTTTTGAGCACATTCTTATTACAGTTGAAAATATTTAATTGGCCTACACTAATTGTTTGTCACTCAACTTTAGCCGCTATTCACCTATTTTGAGTTTGGGCTCTAAGTCCACTGTTTACCCCAGCTTTCAATGACTGTCCATGTATTTTGTCCCATATTTGTCCCATTTCAAATGGAGAAGGCTGTAAAAATTTGTGAAAGGAGTCCAGTACGAGCAGAAGAGTCAGTAAAACTCACTTCTGTCCAATGACAGGAACACTGAGGTGAGTTGTTGAGGATATGATGAATTTAACCTAACATTAGTTGGTGTAATGATAACTTATAACCAGCTGATGTTATTGATTAGTCAGATATCGAGATGGGAGGGTCACATGTTTAGTCTGCTAACAATACATAACTGGAACACTATGTAGAAATTTTAAAAAAAGCAAGTTATATTATATGTTATATTATATGGAGATGAGGCTTGAGGTGAGGAAGGAGATGACATTTTTTTGAATAACTCATTAAAACTGATTGTACCGTACACCTGCACAGCAGGAAATGGAAGACTTACCTATGGCACCAGTAGGGTGGGGAATGGTTTTTACCGTACAACCATGCGCATACTGAACAGTCCCCCTTCAGCCCCCCTCTCCCTTTCCTTTACTCTACACATGGATTTATAAATGGTTTTTTCACAGGAGCTACAGTATCCAGAGTCGTACGTAGTGAGGAGGTAAAATTATTAACAAGATAATTGATCTCTGTTGGAGTAGCGTTCAGATAGCTGCTCTGCTCTATGTTGGTACAGGGCATTAAAGATGATAACAGTGGGTGGATTATATTCTTAAACTTAGTTACAGCACTTTCAGAAAGACATCTACTTTGATAAAGTCTACTCTCCACTGCTGTGTAATCAATTATTGTAAATGTAAATGTTATCAGGAAATGATCAGACAGCAGAGGGTTTTCAGGAAACACTGTTAAATGTTCAGTTTCTATGCCATACGTTAAAACAAGATCTAGAGTGTGATTAAAGTGGTGGGTGGGTTCTTTTACATTTTGAGAGAAGCCAATTGAGTCTAATAACAGATTAAATGCCATGTTGAGGCTGTCATTTTTAGCATCTACATGGATGTTAAAATCACCCACAATAATTATTTTATCTGAGCTGAGCACTAAATCAGATAAAAAGTCTGAGAAATCAGAGAGAAACTCTGTGTAAGGCCCAGGTGGACGATAGATGATAACAAGTAAGACTGGTTTCTGAGTTTTACAGCTGGGGTGGACGAGGCTAAGCATCAGGCTTTCAAATGAATTAAAAGTCTGTCTTGGTCTTTCGTTAATTAATAGGCTGGTGTGAAAAATTGCTGCCACACCGCCCCCTCGGCCTGTGCTTCGAGATTTCTGGTAGTTAGAATGACTCGGGGGTGTTGATTCATTTAAACTAACATACTCATCCTGCTGCAACCAGGTTTCTGTAAGGCAGAGTAAATCGATCTGTTGATCAATTATTAAGTCATGTACTAACAGAGACTTGGAGGAGAGAGACCTAATATTTAATAATCCACATTTCACTGTTTTACTCTTTGGTTCAGATGTGGATACTGTATTGTTCTTTCTTTGTGATTTTTTATGTTTAAGTTGTTTATTGCTGGTTTTTAGTTTGTTTTTTGTCTTTTTGGGAGCTGACACAGTCTCAATGGAGATGGGTTTTTGGGGGGGGTAGCAGGAGGAGAGAAGCTGCAGAGAGGCGTGTAAGACTGCAACTCTGCTTCCTGGTCCCAACTCTGGATAGTCATATTTTGGGGGTTTAATAAATGGGTCCATATTTCTAGAAATGAGAGCTGCTCCATCCAAAGTGGGATGGATGCCGTCTCTCCTAACAAGACCAGGTTTCCTCCAGAAGGTTTGCCAATCATCTATGAAGCCCACATCGTTTCTGGGACACCACTCAGACAGCCAGCAATTTAAGGAGAACATGCGGCTAAACATGTCACTCCTGGTCTGATTGGGGAGGGGACCAGAGAAAACTACAGAGTCCGACATTGTTTTGGCAAAGTTGCACACCGATTCAATATTGATTTTAGTGACCTCCGATTGGCGTAACCGGGTGTCATTACTGCCGACGTGAATTATGATCTTACTGTATTTACGTTTACCCTTAGCCAGCAGTTTTAAATTTCCTTCAATGTCGCCTGCTCTGGCCCCTGGAAGACAATTGACTATGGTTGCCGGTGTCTCTAGCTTCACATGTCTGAGAACAGAATCACCAATTACCAGAGTTTGACCCCCGGCGGGTGTGTCGCCAAGTGGGGAAAAACGGTTAGACACATGAACAGGTTGGTGGTGTACCTGGGGCTTCCGTTTAAGACTATGCTTCCTCCTCACCGTCACCCAGCCGCCCTCTTTCCCCAGCTGCTTGGGGTCTGCCGGGGAACAGCTAGCGGGGCCTGCGCTATCTTCGGCTGCACCAGCTACAGGGGCCTGGCTAGCTACGGGTGAATGAAGGGTGCGAAGCCGAGTCTCCAATTCAGTAATCCTGGCCTCCAGAGCTGCAAATATGCTACATTTGTTACAAGTATTACTGCTAAAGGAGGCCGAGGAGTAACTAAACATCTGACACAATGAGCAGGAAAGTGCAGGAGGGACAGGTGAAGTAGCCATGGTGCTAGCGAGTCGGCTACGAGCTAAGCTAAGCTAGCGAAACAGTAAAGAGACAGTGAGTGAATACTTTGGCTATAAATTAGGTAGTGAGTACACAGAAAGGGTGATTCAGATGAAGCACGTTAAGATTATACTATGAAAAAGGGATGTATCAAAAGATTTAAATTAAATTGCTAAGCAGAAAAGCTACTCAGAGACACCACTGTGTTTGAGCAGGAACAGGAAGTGATACTCTACCACAAAGCGAGCGAACACCAAGTGACAGCCAAAGTAATGTGTAATGCTTCTTTTTTTTAAAAGCCAAGATTCCAGGGCTCGTGCTTATATGGTTCAAAAACAGGTTAGTTTAGCGATCGTGTAACTGTGTCCTTGACCTTTTTACCGGTGTGAGGAGTTGGTTCCCTGGTCCAGATATTTGGGACGGTTTAAATGCCGAGTCTCCAAATGCAAACAAAGGGATATTTTCCAGTTTATATCTTAAATGTGTATAAATGTGTATGTGTATAAATGAGATGTCCGATAAAAATAATAAACAATAAATGTAAATCAGTTTTTTTTTAACTGTGCAGACCCGCTCCAGTGAAAGCGTTTTAAAAAAAAAAAAAAACTATCATGACTTTAAAGAGATTATGAACAAAATGCACTACATTTTGTTTTTTGCTACATTAACAACTTTTCCAACTCTGATTCTCTGCAGGACCCACACGGACATCGGTCCAGACTGAAATCCAGTTCAGACGACACACGCAACATGTTCAAGCTTGCACGGAGGCCTTTCAGTCAATGTAAGAAGATGGTTAAGGCGAGAGATTGCTATTCTGTCTTTTACATCGCTACAAAGGGAGGACTAAATGCCAAAAAAGAGATATGTTTTTTAAAAAATGACACTTTAAAACAGTTCGAGTATCTTTGTGTTTACGGGGAGAAGGGAATAACTGCGGCCGAGGCTCTGAAAAGAGACGGTCGCTTCGCCGATGACCTGGGCTACTTTGAGCTGGTTAACATCGACGACGAACGTAAGACCGAGTGCACAGACATAATCGATTGTCTGGACAATAAGAAATTCCAGATATGTTTTCCACAGGGAGCAGATACGGACGTAGCCATCCCAGGGCAGCAGAAACCTCCACACGCATCAAATAATGCAAAGTGCAGCGGTGGAAAGGTTTATTTTCTCCTCTGATAGTAATCATATTAAACATGTCAAGAAAGAAAGAGTATAAAGAAAAATAGTAAATGTGTGTCTAATTCAACTCTTCCTGTAAACCTTATATCATCCTTTAATATGTTTGGTTTTAGAAACTTGAAGAAGCACAGAAAAGATCATCAGACATTAATCTAATCAGTTTTCAGCCTTCATTCATATTGAAAAGTTGAAATCTTCCCTGCTAGACCAAAGTGCAGCGTTTAACACAGTTGGCCATAACATTTTATTACTGCTATTATTAAACGGAGAGTCCTCTTCACACACTGAGGTTAATTATGAAGCTCCACAGGCTTCTGTGCAAAGACCAGTTCTGTTTACATTACACGTGCTTTAGAAGACATAGCGTACATTTTCACTGCTATGCATATGATACCCTCTTTTATCGGTTAAACTGCCGAGATGTCTTAGACACATAATGAGCTTTAATTTTCTGCTTCTAAGTTCAGATAAAACTGAGGTTATTGTAACGGGGTGTAAAAATCTTAGAAACACTGTGGCTAACGAGATCCTTACTCTGGACGGCAATGCCTTGATTCGGCGCATTGTTGTAGTGATTTGGCACATTATAAGTAAAATTGAAACATACAATCCCGTCGCACAACATCAACATTTATTTATATACAAAAATAAAAATGCTTTTTTACAGAAAAGAATTGTAACTTCACAATTCATCATCGATTACGTGGGTACGGTTTTTTTTTGGGTTTTTTTGTTTGTTTGTTTTTTAAATGCACTAAATGTAGGATACATTGTTTGGTAAAATGCAGGTTACACGTTTTAAGAAAGAAAAAAATCAGTCTTTCAGAGAAAAAATTAGCAGCCACCTTTGTAACACTCTGCGACCAACCGCAGTCCAACCCTACCAGACTGGCATATGCCTCGGCGATGGCGTCAAAGACTTTCCTTTCCGATTTCAGTTCGTGCAAGAGAGTCTCCGCCACCATGTGGACTTTGACGTCGTCCATTTTGATGTTCCGAGCAATCAGCAGCCGTTGAATGGAAGGGATGAAACGAGGGGTGATGAGTCTTTTTCTGATGCTGTGATAATTTTCAGCGTAAAAGTCATCCTCCAAGACTTGCAGACACTCGTGCTGTTTGTGGCGGGGGTGATCGGACTTACAGCCGTTGCATTCGTCAGTGAGGTACCTGTTGATTGCTAGGTTGACAAGATGATACACCGCGGTTTTCACGGCGTCGATGAAAAAAGAAGACGCCCAACCGTCAAGCTCGTCGGCTTGCTGCTGGTGCTTCTCCAAGGGGCAATAGTAACCGGGCGTGTCAGGTACTATTGGGCCCTCGTCCGAGGAACTTTCCTCCTCCTCGGTGTGGCGCAGGGCTGTAGAGGCCATACTTCTCTCTGTTTTTGAGCTAAACAAAAAAGGCTCGAAGGAATGAGACGGCGGTCTTCTTTTTAAAATAACAGAAGGGGGCGTGATCTGGAAGTGGGTTGATCTTAGAGAGCGGGCGGGAGTGGCAGCGATTTTCAAAAAAACCGCAGAGTTGGTCACTGCGTCTCTTTGGATACAGCTTCTGTTTTGAGGCTGCGAGTTTTTTTTTTATTTTTATTTTTTTATTTCACATCCTCATGACTCATGACGATCTCCTGGAAGCCCAGTAGCACAGCTCTCTGTGCTGAAGCTGATCTCTGATCCTCCTGAAGACTCTCTCCAGGCTTCAGCTTCCATCTTATGGACGATCCTCTCAGTCACTTCTCTCGTCATGGCATCTTGCGACATCTGCAAATTAAAATGACACTCCTCTCACCACATGGCTTCCGCCACGTGTCAACTCCCCAATGAGACATGTACAAGAATGTTGCACATTCTCCAGGGTTTGTCCCTTGGAGCAGCTTCACTCCAAGCTGTAAATAAAAACATCAGTCAGCAATTAAATGTTTAGTTTCAGCTCCACCTGGAGCTTGTATCCTGGAAGCAAAGTCTTTAAATCAAACTTCACATTTTCAACCGGCTGTAATCATAAGAGTAATAAAGTATTCAACATAAAAGACAAATATCATGTGCAAGTTTTCTCCAATCATTAAATCATATTTTATTCTCATAATTTGTCCCAAATCATGAATCATCCCAAGCTCCACCGGTGACTTTCCTTTAAGTTTGTCACTCCACTCATTTTATCACTGTGAGCTCAATAGTGGCTAGCTAATGAGCCCCATATTCAACTATTCTGTAACCACTGCACATTTGTTCAATTGTCACTTTTCTGTCTGTGCTGAATCCTTTACAAGCACTCTTAAAGGAAAACAAACATTAGCCAAACACACGTTCATCCTGGTGGTCAGGCGTCGGCCATCCAGATTCCAGAGACGCTGTAAAAAGAAGTAACACTGGTTTCAAACACAGTGTCACACTGTATTCACTTCTTCCTTGTAACATTCATATTTTCTCCACAACACAGTGTAATTTCATCATCAACACACAGCCTGTAACTACAGTTTTCTTCACACAAAATCTCAGTAATCCTGTGATAGAAAAACACATCATTAAGTTGTGTCCTGCTATAAATCACATGATCAAATCACATGATTAACCATCTGCTGTAAAAAGAAATGTTAATGTTAGTGCTGCGCATTTGTATACACTCTTTCTCACAGTAATCTCTGTGAGCAACACAAAGTAGTTAATAACACACCCATGGTGAATTCACAGACACAGAAAATTTTAAACTAAAAGGTTAAATTTGCAGAGTTCACATAGTCATGTGACCCAAGTTTTCCTCTTGTGTTCTCCTTCTGTTCCTGCAACAGAGACACACACAGAGATACAGCCACACCTTTGTCAGGTGGGGGTTAACTTCACACAATGGTGTTAAGTCAGTCAGTCTTGTCAGCTTTATCAGTCAGTTTTTCCACTCATTCTTATTTGCTGACAGTAGAACCTCTCGTGACGCAATAAGTTTCTACTGCCAGTAATGACGTCAATTCAAAAAAGAAAAATAATTTAGACTGGATTACATCGCTGAATCCTTTTTGGCAGGGACTTGTTTTCTGATTGTCCCAAATAAGTGGCTTTCTCCCGAGCCCATTTTAATTTTTGGAGAAACTCACTTTTGCAACAGTTTTCTCGACGACGAGTCGTATAGCGCTTCTGTTCTAATCGTGCATCTCTGCTCAACAGAGATCATCAAACGAAACTTTCAGTGCACCATGAAAGTAACAAAATAAAAAGAAAGGAAAGCAAATAAAGGAAAGCAAAGGAAAGAAAGGCCTTGTTTAAGTCATGACACGTTTTTCATGCCAGGGGATAAATTGTAACAACCCATTTGGCAGGCTCAACTTAGTAACAAAAGACAAATCAACAGCCAGTTTAATCTCAAACATTCAACATACAGCATAACCCTGTTGTCTCATATATGCATGTGGGGTTAGAATAGTTAATCCATTTTCTGTATGTTTTTGTGTTCCTCTCATCACATTTTCATTAATCTCATCACTGCTTAAAACTACACACATTTCTCTCTCTCTCTCTGTCATAAACAGGAAGTAGCATTACAGCTGTTTCAGGCTGAGAAACATCAAACACTCTTCATGCTATCATTCACCACACAACTTATGTTATTTCTTTGTCCACTGGGCAGGTGACCTGCAGTATCACGTCTGCCCCAGCTGGATACCTTTTCACACACACCGTGACGTCAGACATGCTCACACTCACTTCTGCTTAGAGCACAATTTCACTTCATTCATCAACGATCCACACACCACGTGCTGCCCAATAAAACTTTGCAGTGTATTTCATCCTCTTTCAAGGCAGACTTAAACACCATATGTTTTTTTGTTTTTTTCTGTTGTGTCAGGGATGGATATGTGGTTTCAACGTTTATGTTCACTTTCTTTCCTTTCTGTCTCCTCTCCTGCCTAGTCTGTTTTGGACTCATTGCTGCTCCTAATGCCTCTCCATACTCAGCCTTTAGTCTCTCCTCCACCTCTGCTCACTCACGCTCTTCTCTGGCTCTTCTTTCTGCTAACATTCTTGCTCTTTCTAATGCTTTTTCACGGTGTTGTTCCACAACTTAGCGACTGCTAACTGCAATTCCTTCCTCTGCTTAGCTGTCCCTGTTTTACCTGCTGCACTTAGTTATTCTTTCTACAAGCATTTTACACTGAACTTCCACTAATATCCCTTCAAATCCATATTTCTTACACCAACAACCTACAACTGCGTGCTGCGTGAATATTTCTCCATAAATTTTACATCCCCTTCTAAGGCAGCCTTACACATTTTATTCTCACAACAATCAGCCACACTCACGCAGACCACGTCTGGCCCGCACACACACAACATAGGCCTATCGCTTGCGTCTACACGCACAGCTAGCGCGCTCTGTTGAAAACTCTCAAACGCCCCATATGGCGGAGAATTCAACCATCGGACACTCTCCAAACGCCCCAAATGGCGGAGATTCCAACCTTCGGACACTCTCCAAACACCCCAAATGGCAGAGATTCCGAACACTCCTCACGGCGGAGCTACCGAACCTAGGTTATCTCCACGCCCCACACGGCGGAGAAGCCTGCGTCTCTCTCACGCGGCTAGCGCGCTCCCGTACCTGCGATCAACGCAGGGTCACGTAGCCGCT
>JAQSNX010006767.1:0-21508 GCA_029532605.1 Oreochromis grahami
CCAACTCATGCAGCTTCTCCTTAGAAGTCACTCAGCACCCCGTCCGTGTAGACAAAGAGCAATAATGGGAGAAAAGACACAGACTAGGCTCCTCCAGGCAGACCCATTGCTAACCAGCCTCTGAGTGCTGAATGAGAAGGCAGACCCCCGCCATGCCAGGTGATTTCAAAGACAAGGGTGTGTTATCTGTAGTTTGTGTGGGAGACAGTCTGATACGCTCCCACTGTACATGGCTAATCCCCTCATATGGCACAGCTCCGACTCCACCTCAGGGCCAAAACACAGAGGCACTGTGTGACAAAGTGGAGGAGCAGTTGTAAAGCTCTCCATTTGTCCCATATGTGTTTACTTTATTTTGCACATTGTACACATTATTCTGTTTCTATGTATTTGCTTCCATTTGCTATTTGTCAAGTAACATTGCTTCACTCACTATCCCGGGTTTGTTTGTGTAAGCGTTCTGTTGCCGGCAAATCAAACATTCTGCAAATTAGGACAAATACTAAGTTATGTTTCTTTATATTTTATTATGTTACAGATTAAGTCATTTGTTCATACTTACTTTGTTTGTCTTTTCAGTCTTCATGAGGGTCAGGTGTGGGGAAACACCCGCCTGGCATTTCCTCATTTTAAAATCCTGATGATGCCACACATGACATCAGCAGGTCAAACCAAGTGGAGGGGTTTCTTTTTCCATAGAGATGCCTCCTTTTGTTTGTGTTAAGGTTTAAAGGAATTTGTTGAATGTTTTTCCTTTTGTTAATATTGCCATTTAGTTGTGTAAATGTGCATATTAGAAGTGTGTAGAGGTTTCGTGTTTTTAAATCATTTGTGTAGAGTTTTACATCCCTCAGTTGAGTGAGTGGTACTGGCTGGGCAATTGGAGGGAAATTGATGGCCCTATTTAAAGCCAGTCTCTACCAGATGCAAGAGAGGAAAAGGTCGCGGGAGGGTCGCGGTGGCTTTTGGTACGAGACGCGAGGTGGAGGTGACTGAGTTAACTGGTGTGTTTTGTGATTTGTCTTTTGGTGGTTTGGTGTGTGAGTGAGGTAAGTAGGGGAGTTGGCCGAAGGCCTGTACAGGTCCGGTAATGGTCTCCTGCAGACTTCTTCTCATAGACCAGGGTTGGCGCCCGATGGAGAGCGGGAGGAGTGAGTGGAATAGTATGGATGGTAGTGAAGAGGAAGAGATTGGCGGTCAGGATGATGAGAATGAGTGGGAAAAAGTGGGAAAGGGGGGGAAGAGGCGCAGGGCTAGTGAAAGGAAGAGGAAAAAGAGAAATGAGGGTAGTACGGAAGGGACTGACAGTGAAGGTAATGAAGAAGGACCGAATCAGAGTATGAATGTCATTGTCAGGTTTGAGGAAGAGGGTGTGAAGAAAATAGATCCGCTTAAGCTGACAAGAGCACTTAAGGCACAAGTTGGGGAAATCAAGTATGCTAAGATCCTCAGAGATGGAAATTTACTGGTGGGTTGTAACACAGAAGTACAGGTGGAAAGAGCAAGGAAACTTGTGGGGGTGTGCAAAGTCAAAGTGAAGACTACTGCAAGAGTAGGGGAAAGGAGCACTAGGGGAAATAAAGGAGTTATTGTGGGTGTGCCGTTGAATGTAACTATGAAAGACCTGATGGAGAATTTGAAACTGAGAAATGGGGAAGTTAAAGGAGCAAGGAGAATGACGAGAGGTCCGGAGAAAGTAGAAACGGAAACTGTGGTGGTGGAATTCGACACGAAAGAGGTACCAAAAGAGGTCTTCTTTGGATTAATAAGATTCAGTGTGAGGGAGTTTGTGCCTAAACCAATGAGGTGTTTCAATTGCCAAGAATTTGGACATATTGCTAAAGTGTGTAAAGGGAAGAGGAGATGTGCTCGATGTTCTGGTGATCATGAATATGGGAAGTGTGGTGTGGGAGTAAAACCTAAATGCTGTAATTGTGGAGGGGAGCACAGTGTTGCTTTTTGGGGGTGTGAAGTGTTGAGGCAGCAGACAGTCGTTCAAAAGACCAGGGTAATGCAGAGAGTGACATATGCAGAGGCATGTAAAATGGTGGAGCAAGAGAGACAGATTGGGAAACACAGGGTAGAGGAGAAACAAGTAATGGAGAAGGTTATGGCAATGGTTGAAAGGAAAATAGAAGAAGAGAAGAAGAAGATGGTGACATTCGTTGCGGGGTAATAAATGCTACTTCGGATGTTAAGTCCAAGACAGAGAGGATCCAGATTATTGTGAAGGCGGCATGTCATAGTTTAGACATGAAGAATATCAGGTGGGAGGATATAAGAGGTGAGCTAATTAGTCAGGCAAGTCAAGAGGGATAATGTGGTGGTTAGTTCTTGTAACCATATTACTCTTACAGTGGAATGCCAGGAGTCTCTTGTCAAATGGTCAAGATTTTAAGCAGTTTATATACGAACAGACAGAAAAACCTGACCTAATTTGTATTCAGGAAACATGGTTGAAGCCTTTTTTGGATTTTAGAGTATATGGGTATATTGCTATTAGATATGATAGGGAAGAAGGGACTGGTGGTGGGTGTCTTACGTTGATTAAGGAAGGTATTCCGTACAAGATAGGTGACAGGGAAGGGGATTTGGAGTATGTCGTGATACAGGTTTGGATGGGAGGGAAGGTGATTATGGTTGTTAATTTTTATAATCCTTGTAAAAAGTTAAATAAGCTGGAGGAACTGGACATGAAAGGAAATATTATATGGTGTGGGGATTTTAATGCTCACCATTTGTTATGGGGGAGTGACAAAACAGACTACAATGGGGGAGTGTTAGAGGAATTTCTGGACAGTAAAAATCTTGTGTGTTTGAATGATGGGAGGAAGACACGAATTGATATTAGCTCTGGTAAGGAATCCGTATTAGACTTGACTTTTGCTTCTAGTTCTTTGGCGCCATTATGTGAATGGCGAGTAAACAATAAGTCGTTTGGTAGTGATCATTATCTGGTTGTGAGTAAAATAAGGTTTGGTCACATGCAGGTACCTGAAACGTTAGGGGGAAGTGGGTGTTTGGGAAGGCGAATTGGGGGAAGTTTAGTAGGGTTTGTGAGAGGAAGCTTTTACAAGTTCAAAATCATTTGAGTGTCGAAGATATGACTCACAAAATCAGTCAATGTATTCTGAGCGCTGCTGAGGAGGCTATTCCAAAGACAACAGGGAGAGTTAGAAGGAGAGCAGTCCCATGGTGGAATGATGAATGTCAGTTAGTAGTTAGAGAACGAAATAGAGCATTTAAGTTGGTCAAACGGTCTCATAATTTTCAACACTTAATTGACTACAAAAAAGCACAAGCAAGAGTCAGAAGTACAATAAGAAGAACTAAGAGAACGTACTGGAGAGATTTCTGTAGTACACTTGGTAGTAATACTCAAATAGGGGAAGTGTGGGGAATGATTAGGAAAATGGGGGGAGACAGAAGAGACTGGAGTTATCCAATTCTTGAAAAGAATAATCGAGTAGCTGTTACTGATGGGGAAAAAGTTGATTTCTTGGCAAGTACTTTTGTTGATGTACATAGTGGGAGAAATTTATCAGAGGAAAGTAAACGAGGAAGAGAGGCGACTAAAGAAAGACATCTTGACGTTTTAGGGAGGAAGGAAAGTACTGCAGATGTAATGGGTTGTCCCTTTTCTATTGGAGAACTGAAAAGAGCTCTGGGCAGAACTAGGAACAGTGCTCCAGGGAAGGATGAGATATGTTATGTTATGCTGAAACATCTCAGTGATGAAGCATTAAATAAATTGCTATTGTTGTTTAATAAGGTGTGGACAGTAGGGCGTCTCCCACGTCGGTGGAAAGAAGCGCTGATTGTACCGATAAAGAAACCAGGGAAAGACCATAGCGACCCTGGAAATTATAGGCCCATTGCCCTGACTTCCAATATGTGTAAACTAATGGAACGGATGGTGAATGAGAGATTGGTTCACTTTTTAGAGTCAAGACATGTCTTAGTACCCTATCAGAGTGGTTTTCGTAGAGGAAGAGGGACGATGGATCCTGTCTTATGTCTGGAAGATGATATCAGGAAGGCGCAAGTTAATAAAGAGGTGGTAGTTGCTGTCTTCTTTGATGTAGAAAAGGCATATGATATGCTTTGGAGAGACGGTCTACTGATTAAGCTACATGAAGCAGGGGTAGGAGGCAGTATGTTTAATTGGGTGTTAGACTTTTTATGTGACAGAACAATTCAAGTTAAAATAGGGTCGCATGTTTCTGAGCCGTGTGTGATAGAAAATGGAACTCCTCAGGGCAGTGTAGTTAGTCCAACATTTTTCTCACTTATGATCAATGATATTTTTAAAGATGTGTCTGGTAGTTACGGTAAATCACTTTTTGCTGACGATGGAGCATTATGGGTGAGGGGGAAGAATGTTGACCATCTCGTCCGGAAACTTCAAGAGGGGATAGGTAAAGTAGAAAAGTGGGGTGTAGAATGCTGTTGAAAAAACTAAAGTAATGTTTTTCACAAATAAGAAAATTGGGGGGAATAAACTGTTATACTTGTATGGGAAAGAGTTAGAAAGGGTGGATTGTTTTCGTTTTTTGGGTGTGGTTTTTGACAAGAGATTAACTTGGAAACATCACATAGAGCACGTTGTGGGGAAAAGTAAAAAGTTTCTTAATATTTTGAGGTGTTTAGCGGGACTGACATGGGGTGCTAATTTAGCTGCACTTAAGAGTATTTATCTCACGATGATTCGATCAAGATTGGATTATGGGTGTGTGGTATATGGATCAGCGGCTAAGACTTCCTTGAAGAAGCTGGATGTAATTCAAGCTCGAGCACTGAGACTTTGCTTGGGGGCAGTAAAAACAACACCAATATGTGCTCTACAAGTGGAATCGGGAGAAATGCCGCTGTATATTAGAAGGCAACAGCTGTTGGTTAATTATTGGATAAATTTGAAAGGTCATGACGGAAACCATCCTGTTAAGAAAGTGTTAGGGACTTGTTGGGAAAGGGGAAAGGTTTTTAAAAATAGTTTTGGGTGGGTTGGGGATGATAGAGCAAGGACTTTTAAAGTGTATGATAAAGACTTCAATCAGACAGTGGTATGGCCTTTACGACCCATATGGACATTGAAATATATTGACGTAGACAGATCATTAACGGACACTAAAAAGAGGAAAGTGACCACGGATATTTGTCAGAAATTCTATAACAGATTGGACAGCAAATACAGTGACTTTTTGCAGGTGTATACAGATGGGTCAAAAGATCCTAAGACTGAAGCAACTAGTGTAGCAGTGGTAATTCCGGAGTTAAATATCAAGATTGCGAGAAGAACATCAACTTGTCTGGGTGTATATGCAGTTGAGTTGTATGCCATACTGCTGGCTCTAGAATGGCTGGAAGACAGCAAAGTCTCCAAAGTCCTGATATGCAGTGATTCATTGTCCGCATTATTGAGTATTGAACAAGGATACACAACTACCCATCAGCAAATTCTGTATGACATTCTTTTTGCTCATCATAGACTGTCTGACCAAAGTAAACATGTGGTAATAATGTGGACTCCGGCTCATGTGGGTATTTTGGGTAACGAAAGCGCAGATAGGTTGGCCAAAGCAGCTGTTAAAAGAGTCGACATAGATGTAAAGTTACCATTGTCAAAATCTGAAGGGAAAAGTGTAGTTTGGACAGAAAGTAAGAACTTCTGGCAAATGGCATGGGATAATGAAACAAAAGGGAGACATTTATATAGGGTGCAAAAAACAATAGAAGCTGAGAGGAGTAGCGGGTTAAAGAGACAAGAGGAGGTTGTTATCAGTAGAATACGAACGGGCCACTGCTTTTTAAATGGTACTCTTTTTAGGATAGGTAAACATCCGACTGGGTTGTGTGATGTGTGCACTGATATGGAGACGGTAGAGCATGTACTCCTTAGTTGTAGGAAGTATGCAAGTCACAGGAGGGTGATGTGGGGTGAAATGAGTGGTGGAAGGGAACTTACGTTTGAACAAGTGGTTAATAAGTTAAGTCATGGTGAAGGGAAAGTGGTGGTTTTTCGTTTTTTGAGAAATACTGGTCTCATCAAGAGGATTTGAGGATTCAGGAGTGATGGAAGATTAACAGCCAGGCAGTAATGCAACAGTTTTGGATGCAAGCTGCCGTTAAACTTGACTGAAGAAGAAGAAGAAGATGCAAGAGAGGAGAGGTGAGCTGTGTCACCAGAGTGATGTTATGTTGAGTTAATTGAATTGATTTGGGGGGGAAGTTTGAGTTCTATTATATTAAGTTCACTGTAAATAAATTGCTCACCTTGAAATCTGAAATGCCTGCCTAGTCTGCTTCCCTACCACCTTCCTTGACGTTCGTGTCTGACTACTTCACACACTGTAGCATGAATGTAGCTCTGTGCAATATTAAAAAGAATAAAGAAAATGAAATAATAATTAAATGTAGCGCTGTGTTTTCATAGATTCACCAGGTCTTTCTCCCAGTGAGAGCGATGATTCAGCTTCTCATCTGGGTCCTGTGCCAGTATAGCATTTACTAGCAGATGGATAAACAGGTTTGGAAATCCCCTCCCTGTACTAAGGTTTGTGACATCATTAGCGACGGGGCTGTGTGGCAATTTTTGTGCCTTTACCAAAGTGACCTTCCAATATTCACACCTGCTTCACAGACTCATGGTCCAGGCCTGCAGAGGTGACAAAGTAAGTTGTGCTTGAACTTTTCTTTCGAGGTCTCTTCTTTGATTCTCAAACTTTTCCCCCCTCACACATTGACGTGGCAACACAATGAGTGGCTTCCAGGAGAGACTCGCCCTTTCAAACTAATGATTCATCAATAATGTTTAGCCAGAATTGAAGCATCTGAATACACAGCATGTCTGTGCTCTGGCACTCCTTGAGGCAAAGATCTAACAGCTCCAACCAGATGTTTTGGCTGTGCTCCAGTTGTTGTTTGCTGGGTAAAAACTGGTTAATTAAAGTTAATTATGAGTTTGTTTTGCTTTGTAGTTTTATTTGGCATGTTTATCTCTGTTTACTTCATACAGCTCATATCATCTTAATAATAGTATGCAGGTTGAACGCCACAACTGGTTGTCTTAAGGTTGACTTAAAATAAAGAATACAAACCAAACTGTGAATGTTGGGAGTTAAATTAACTTCAAGGTGATTGGCTGATGACCAAAGCACGTCATAGTTTGGAACCATTCGCATGTTTGTATTTTAGTATAAATGTCTGACTGTATGGTTGATTTGAAAATGTAAAGTTATTTTTAACGCGTGGCTTTTATTCAAACTCTGAAGCACTTTGTAACTCTGTGTTTGGATAAAAGTCCATCAAGTTATGAACCCATCAGCACATCCATGATTCTTATATCACCTTCCAAAGGTGCTCCATTAGACTGAGATCTGCTGACAGTGGCCATTAGAGTTCACTGAACTCACTGTCATGTTCAAGAAAACGGTTTAAGATGATCTAAGATTTGTGACACGCTGTTCTGCTGGAATCAGCCATCAGAGGAGAGGTACACTGTTCTCATAAAGAGACGGACATGTTCAGCAATAATACTCAGGCAAGCTGTGATGTTTACCTGAGTATTATTGCTACTCGGTTGATACTAAGGGGCCCAAAATGTGCCAAGAAAATACCCCCCACAGTGACACCACCACCGCTAGTCTGCACAGCTGACATAAGGCAGGATGGATCCATCCTTTCATGCTATTTATGCCAAATTCTGACCCGACCATCTGCATGTCAGAGCAGAAATCAAGACTCATCAGACCAGGCAACATTTTTCCAATCTTCTCATGTCAAATTTTGAGAACTGTAGCTTCAGTTTCCTGTTCTTAGCTGACCAAGATGCTCTTCTGCATTCTTTGGTTGTAACAAATGGTTGTATGAGCTACGGTTGCCTTCCTATCAAACATTTTTCGCTGACCGTTGACATCAATAAGGCAGTTTTCCCAAGAGAACTGAAGAAGTGCTTTTAAATAAAAGAATAACCATTCAAAGTGCTCAGTGGTGAAACTTTAAATCTTTCAGAGTTTGACAGCTGGACAAGTGATGCCTTATTTGAAGAAACGTGAAATGAGTTCAGCATATTATGTGAACAGAGATCATTCAATGAGTAAAAATAAACACTGACAAGAGAAACACTTCACTATTGATTACCATATGAAGTCTAATGAAAGCTGTAAATCTGTTAATATCCTGTTAATCTACATACAGCAAATAAAGAACATGTGACTTTAAAGCATCCAGCAAAGTGATAACTGTCCTCTGCCCACTAAGTAGTGACTCTGCAATATTATATTTCATTTTCAGAGTTATTCTCCCTGACTTGTAGGGATGTAGGGGCTGTTATGAAGCTGTTGCAGATGGTACAGGAAACGTCCATGGAAATTCATTCATTACTGAAAACTTTTTCATTTTTTCATTATTTGAGAAAAATGTGAGACAGCTTCTCTTTGAATCTATGTGGGAAAATACAGTTTGTAAAAATCATGAAATTTTGAAGTGACAGAAATTCTCTGAGGGAGAAAGCTGGTTGGGAAGTTTATTTTATCAATTCAGCAGACAGAAGGCAAGTTGAGTTCAGCAAATCCACGTAAGAAAACTGAGTGCAGAACAAAATGTTTTATTGCATTTTCACTATTTGTCATGATCTGGTGACTCTGTGTTTATGCTTTGTTTTCTTATAGTTGTGTGATATAATGATTTTTCATGGCTTTGTCTTTTGTATTTTTAGTTTCTTTAGTTATTCTTTAGTACTTTAGATTTTCCAGCCCTTAGGTTTTGTCACTGTGCTCACCTTGTGTTCCTTGTGTCACGTCTGGAGTCCTGGTTTCTATGTTCATGTATTTCCTTTGACAGTCCTGTACCCTGTGTCAGTGTATTCTTGCTATTTTCCAATTCAGGGTCTGCATCTTTCGGAGGCCGCATTTAAAGGCTGATTAAGTCACAGCCAGGCGACAAAGGCTGTCCCAATTCAAAGGCTTCTCCACATGCGGCCGACAAATGCGTCCTTCGTTTCCCCGAATTTGAAGGCTGGGTTGGGTGTATCCTTCGTGGCCCAACCTACCCCAGAATTCATAGCACGGCTCAGCCAATTCCAGTTTCTAAGAATGGCGGCAGCTACTTAGTTGTAATATTACTCTTATTACTCTTTTCAATACTTTATTAATTAAATTATATTTTTAATGACATGTTTTTGATAGGCGTTCAGGCTTGCCGAGAACTCCACAGAGGAAAGCAGGCCCAGCAGCAAACAGACAAATTGAACCTTCATGATCCTCTGGTGAAGAAAAAGGAAAATAATGTTCCTATTAAACACCACAAATAATGTAGTTTCAGAAAGGAGAGACTGTTTTCCTCTGTGTGTGTGTGTGCAACACGTTCTCACTCCCAACTCGTCAAATGTGTGACGCATGGTCAGGCTCCCTCTGCTTCACTTATCGACGCGCAGGGTACCCCCCTCGCGTCGAGAATTGACGTGCAGGGTCCTCCTATTAAATACTATGCTGCTCCCTAAACGTTGTTTATTGACGACAAGAGATTGCCGCGGAAGAGCCTGTTGTCCGTATATTTATACATTTCCGAAATCACATTGTAGTGACGTGTACTGAACACAATATATTATATAATGTAAACAACTACCTGAGAAACAGCAGATACAGCAGATAAATTAATTATAGGCTATTACTTTTGTATCGTTTATTGCATTTATGGAGGGAGAGGTGTATGCTGGGTAATGGCACAGCTAGCGACACGGTGACTTTATTCACCCGCTTCGGCTGTTATCAGTCCATACAATGGGCGTTATTAGCACAAATCAGTCCCATAGATGTGGGCCATCCACCTGCTAGATTGTTCAGAAGGTTGTTATCATCCATCCAGATGGAGGATCAGTAACAGGAGCGTGGGAAGACTCCAGAATCCACTCTGGCTGGAATCCGGTGGATACAGCAGTGTTACAGGTAAGACCATTTAAACGGACAGCATTTATAGAATGACTATTAAAAGTCAGCGAGTGTCAATAATGTTAATGTGGTTATGTTAGTAATACACCGAGTGCTAATATAACAGCTTTAAGATGCATTTGTAGATATTATTACGTGTTTTACCGTCTTTATGGTGCTAGCTTAAAGTTACGGTGTAAACGTTAGCTTATATTGTAGTAAAGCTGTTACTGTTTAAACGATGTTAGCACAGAAATATTAGCTTCTGTCATGACTGATGAAGTTACTAGTTAATAAAGTTTCCAGTAAAGTGATTAATCGCAGCCACAGATTAACAGTAAATATCTCGATTAGCTTCAGTGCATCTGTAATAAATATGTGCAAGTTTCAGTGCTTCGTTTAAACTGTATGATACTTATACTGACCCAGGGTCAGTGTAAATACAATCCTAGCTGTGTGAACAAAGCCTGGCTCCTTTAATCCTGCATGACAAACCTCAGGATGCAGGTTATTATTACTCTTTCCTGCTGGCACACCTGTCACACCTGAGAGTCAGCTAGAAGCTTACAGTGACGTGGACATCATGCAAAGACTGCCAGACTCTGTAATACTGTAAATGATCAGTGACTCAGGTTAACACTAAACTTTAAACAGTCCCTCTGTGTCTCTGTGTGTGCTGAACATTTAGGATTAAGTCAGGCTGCATCAGCTGAATGTGTTATATGTAATTATCAGTATTTTTTAATTCAGGTGTGGGGAAAATACGTAAGACTGCAGTGAAGCGATGTACCAGATTAATCCCTGGCCAAAGGTATCGTACTTAAATCAGACTACTGATCCAGCCACATCAGCCTTTTGTGAGGTCTGTTTAAAGTAGACTTAAAATGAACTGCAGGTTCCTGAGAGGTGGACTGTGAGCACAGAAACACATGTTCATACATACAGCTGCAGCAAGCTTACATTAATTTTAAATCGATTTGTTACTCTGATGTCTGTCTCTCTGTTAGTCCTCTGACAGACTGGTACCTGTCCAGGTGTGCTCTACCTGTGGCTACTGGGACAGGCTCTAATAGAAAGTTTCTATTATTCTCATTTAAAGTATTTAAGTGCTTATGCATATGCTTAGTTGTGACACTGTTATAGACTGTTCAGTGAAAGTTTCTAAAACTAGATGAACTTACTTCAGCGTCAGCAGTTTGAGAAAACAACTCCCTTTACAGGTGCTGATAAGGCCAAGGGCACAAAACAGCATAACCATTGATCTGTTAGGTTTCATAGCGAGGCGCGTGAAGTGTGGTATGATCAGTTTGTAACTTCCTCCCTCTTCCTTGGAATGCACAAAGGAGTAGGAGCACGACTTCTGTGGCAGAGCTGACATGACTGTGAACTGTGATGTTTGATGTGTGTTGGCTCTCCTGCACGCAGTAATAAATAGCTTGATCACAGCTCTTTCTGTGTTGCAGACTTTATTTACAAAATTCCATGATACCCCCCCCCCCCCACACACACACCACACACACACACACACACACACACACTGTGAAATCTGAGCTGTTGGTGTGGTAATAATATTAGAGCTGGCAATCTTTCTTACTGAATCTCTACTGTGAGTCATGTTACCTGAGATTAATTCTATGTTTACCTGACAGCCTGGACAAATGTGCTGTGTGAAGGATGTAAATCAAATCAGATCTTAACTGCTTACATTTAAGGAGCCTGGTCATATTTAATTGTAATATGAACCAATGATTTTCTGATTGCTGGTTCTAAGAGAGTCTTTGTGGAAATCCTGTTTGGCTTTTTGTCATTTTAATTCTCCTTTCTGTTTTCCAGAACAGTTCTCCACAGTCGCTGTCCACATGGGTCAGTGGGACCAAGAAGCACTCTGCTAATGTGAGACTCTGACCAGCAACATCCAGCAAGACCCAGGCAGCGTTTTCTATCTACCAGCTGGAGTTTTTTGTCTGTGACGGGAGAGTCAGATTTTTGTTGAGCCTCACACTTGCAGAGGTAAGTCAGTTGCAGAGATCCCTCCCACCCTGGCTTTTATGTGCTAGATTTCTTATCTGAAACAGTAATATTTCAGTGACTGCTGCTTATATCACAGGTTAATACACGCTACTGATCCCTGATGGGAGAATTATCACCTCTGCCAACAAAGAAGCCTGGTGGATTTTTGTTTGCAGTCTGATAATGGGACATCATGCTCTGCATCTTCAAAGTTTGTCTCTTGATTATTATTCATACACAGTAATGTGAAGCATGCTCATATCTAGTATAACTGGACCAACCTGGTGCTCTTCATTTATGGAGGCTGTTGAGTCTGAATGTTGGATGTTGTGTATCTCGTGTTCTCTGGGCTTTGTTGTCCTCAGTCTTTTTGCAGGATCAGAAAACAAAACCAGGAGGCCTGTAAATGTTTCTTCTCCAATTGATGATGATAAGACTGTGACACGGGATGCCACCTTTAGTCTTGTGATGAAGCAAAGCTCAGGAAGAAGTGTGATTAAATGGTACCCACATGTGTGCTGCTGAGAAGGATGTACAGGGGAACCTGCAGCCAAATCCAAGCCTCCTCAGGTTAGTTGTAGTTGCAGAATGCTATAGGACTAAGACAGCTGAGGCTTCAAATGTTTGATTAAAGCGATGAAAAAGAGAAGTTTCTTCCCTGTAATTATCACTTTTTAAAATCTGTAGCAGCTTCAGGTCTGTCAGCGTGCTGAGGTCACAGAAACAAGAAAAGAAGCTTGACTTCAGAGTGTTGTTTACAGTTTTCTGTCATCATGATCTCCCCTGAAGTTTATCAAGCATTAAGTCCACAGTACTGTAATGATGATTCTGACTTTGGTCACAGTTGCATAATATTTTAATAATATACAATTATTTTTTGTAATTCATATTTTTTCTGTTAATTAAAAATTTACTTTGTGAAATTTGTATTTGAGAATGCAGAATGTGACAATATATTTTTGTTCAATATTTAATTTCTTTCAGTTGCAATTGTTAAATGAAATATATATATGTGTATGTGTGTATATAATATTCTGATCTGTGCTACTGATCTATGCTCACAGATGGTGACGGTGTGGAGAGACGGTGGTGTTTCCTCAGAAGAACTAGCAGAGTCACAAAGGGCACGAGTCCTTCTCACCACCTTGACTTGCTGACTGATGCTCGTCTGCACTGCACAGAGGAAATCAACTGACCGAGGTTTGTCCAGTGCAGTGTTATGAAATGTATATTTGTTTTATGCTTACAGATGTGTTTTTCTTGACAGAGGCTCTGCAGAGGTTAGACAAAGCAGAGAAAATATGTGCTTTACATTTTACTGTGATTTACTGGGATATTTGTTGCCTGATGTTCAGCAGGAATGGAGGAATGGAATCAAAGGGAGAAGTTTTTGATGTTTTTGTAATGATGTAGGTAAATCTCCAGTTTCTAAGTGATGGAGAGAGGAGTCATCATCCAGGTAAAGTGATGTGGATCAGTGGATACACTTGTCTCCCCTTTAAAGGAGATACTCTTAGAGAGAGACGATCCGAGTCATCATAAGATGTTAGTGCTTTCAAATACACAAACATTTTTAAAGGACAAAATCGAACATCCCACTTTGACTGTAATACAATTAAATCTTTGCATGTGTGTTTTCAAACTCTCAGATGGGAAGGATATCAGTCTTGGACTGTCTGACCTGCAGCACTGAATGACCACCACACATGAGCATGTTCCTGCAACATTCAGCAGCTTTGCTTTTGGTAAGTAGAGTTACCTAACTACAGTAACTCTAAACACATGCCATCCATTTCTAACGGCCTGGTTACTTCCTGTCAGTTATTTTAGAAACCATGTGGTCACCTGACCTAACACTGTTTCTTCTTCTTCCCCTTAATGTTGAAGTGTCAAATGTCAAACAGCTGGAGAGGAAACTACACCAGTGTACTGGGATGTTTCACCAACACGTGCCAGACGCTGTTCCTTCATGGTGACATCACCAGAGACAGCCCCGCCCACCTCAGGACCTCGCCATTGATCATGATGATTATAATGATGACAGCGAGCGGAACTAAGACTGTAAAAATCCACGACCAGAATGTTTAGATGCTTTCTAATTATTAATGAATACTGAGAGCCTCTTTCTGTGTTTTGTCTGTTTTGTTTTGTTTTGTTTTTTACCTCATTTGTTACTAACAAAGTTCACCAAACTCACACAGTTTACATTCTGTATGTTTCCATCTTTACCAGCCACACTCTACCCGCAGTTAAGCAAATAATCCTTAGAAATCATCGTTTTTCTCTTTTGTAATTGATGATAATTCAGTGAATATACTGCGCTGCTTCCTTTTATTGCGTCACACATTGCTTTAAGTTTTTCAGTGTCCAGTTATTTTTTACTGTTGTTTGAATTCTCTGTATGTTTGACCCTGTAGACTGTTTGATGGACTGCTTGTCTTGTAACCGCCGCCTGTTTTTGAGTAAAGATTTGGATTTCTGACTTTAACACAGCCTCTGCGTGTCCTCCCTTTGTGTCCTCTTCCTCTGTGAATGTGTTGCATGTGTCACAGATTCATTTTATTAACAGCTTTCCCACAGTGAGTTGCATCAGCATTCATTCACAGCACATTTCAGAAGGATTCAGATTAATACAGTGATCTTACAGTCAGAATTATCCTGACAGACTGCCACTGTAAATTATCTTTCATCAGGTCAATTTTAAAGCTCAGTATTTCAAAGCAGGAGTTATGAAGAATCATACTGGCATTAGGACTGTAACAATATGTACTTACAAAGTCAAAGTTTTTTAATTATGCTAGAATATTGGAAGACAATCAACTTTTAGTGTTTTCTGCATATTAATTATACTGAAATAGAGATGGTGACCCTAACTGTACAGAAGCACTAAACAACTGACAATCTAACAAACATTATTGGCCTGAGCCGTCATGCACAGTGAGTCTGATCCTGTGCTGTGAGAGTCTGACAAGCATGTTTCTGGTCAGTTTGGAAGAAATAATATCACAATGTTGATCTTTTTTTAATATTCCTTCTCTTTTACAACATAAACTGTGATCAAATACTGACAGTCCAGGGCACTGTGGTCTGTTTAGGGTTAGGGTTCAGACATATGTAATCAATCTCTTGCTGGATATAACAAACACCTGAATTCATATTATAGATATCTGTGTGTGCAGGTGACTATTACTGTGCATAATTATTAGGCAACTTAACAAAAACAAATATATACCCACTTCAATTATTTATTTTTACCAGTGAAACCAATATAACATCTCCACATTCACAAATATACATTTCTGACATTCAAAAACAAAACAAAAACAAATCAGCGACCAATATTGCCACCTTTCTTTGCAAGGACACTCAAAAGCCTGCCATCCATGGATCCTGTCAGTGTTTTGATCTGTTCACCATCAACATTGCGTGCAGCAGCAACCACAGCCTCCCAGACACTGTTCAGAGAGGTGTACTGTTTTCCCTCCTTGTAAATCTCACATTTGATGATGGACCACAGGTTCTCAATGGGGTTCAGATCAGGTGAACAAGGAGGCCATGTCATTAGTTTTTCTTCTTTTATACCCTTTCTTGCCAGCCACGCTGTGGAGTACTTGGACGCGTGTGATGGAGCATTGTCCTGCATGAAAATCATGTTTTTCTTTATTATAACCACGTATCCACCCAGGCTCATGGTGGGGCAGGGCTCTGTCCTGGGATGCTTGAGTGAAAGGTAATGTACACCCTGACCAGGTATCCAGTCTGTCAGAGTTGTTTTCAATATTTGGTTCTAAAATATGAGTGAAAACAAAAATCCAACTAGGATTCTTGCCAGGGGCGATTTTAGCCCATTTTTGGAATGAAAGCACCCCCAAAGATTTCTTACTTTTTTTTTGACAATATTTACTGTTTGTGGGACACACTACTAAAAATATAAAAAGCATACAGTACATAATTGAGTTGGAACATTTTAACAACAAAAGTATAGATAACCCCCCCCCCCCCCTCCCGTAATGGTTTGTTCCAGCTCGGCTCTCCCCCACTCTGGCGCCGTTGCTGCCAGAGCGATGGTGGCTGAGATACAGCGGAGTGGAGGTGTGAGTGCCTGGCATAAAACAGGACATATTAGCTGCATTTAACCTTCAGTTACTCTTTATATAGTTAGGTAGGAGTCAGGCCATGTTTCTTTTTAACTGAAAAACATTACACCCAGGTAACCTGGTGTGTTGAAAACGTGTTTCCCGACGATGTTTGCTATCCTACAATCCGTCCTGCTCTGTAGTAACATCAGCGACATTTGACCGTCCTGTTGCTTCCACTGAAATGTATGCAGCCTATTTAAAATCTAAAACTTAACATTGTCCGTAGCCTGCTGCTGTTACCACTGTCCTGTTTGAAATGTAATGAGAGAAACTGGTTATTTTGTCATATGTGCCGATATTGAACCCAAGGTACTAACTAGCTAACTGGCTGGAAGCCCATTAACCTTATAGCTCCTGGTGTGTGTGTGTGTGTGTGTGTGTGTGTGTACCAAGGGTGTAGATTTGGTTTTGGCATTGGTGGGGACGGATGATTCAACCACCGAACCCTGCCCTGTTTCTTTTTTTTTCTTCCTTTTTGTCTCTGCTTCTTGATAAAAAAAGCAGAAATATACTTGCCTACATATGCTATTCTACATGCTTTTAAACCATTTAAAATTACAATTCATAGTTTTATATGTGAATTATATAATGTTAAATTACTATTAAACAAATGACTGATTTTAGACTTTAGTTTACTTCAGCCATATTCCATATAAATCAGGTATCATACAAAAATAAAAAAAAGCTTCAAATACAGTCATGACAATAAAAGAATATGACTTTAAGGACCTAACAACATTACTTCAGTTATAGTACACCAACATCTCTTACACATTAGCACTAAGGGAACACTGAATGACCTGCTGGTTTTTGTCCATAAAACTACTCATCTAAGATTACTACAAAGTAAAAGATCTCTCAGCAAAATTATGCAACATTTTAGGCACTATTGCCCCGATCAACTCAGTGAGCTGGGAGTTTTTATTCTAAACATGAACTACTGTTACAGCAACACACATGGATTACTGGTGCCCCACACAACAACTCAATGTCCACTATGTGAAGGAGTCTATACTATACTGTCTATACTATACTGTCCTGGTGGACATGGCAACACTTTTTTCATGGTTACATACAGTTTTAGACTGATGTGGGCCAAAGCCTAGCACATACTTGGACATTCAAAGGGTTTTTTACAGTGTTTACTTATCGGAAAAAAATAAGTTAAATGTCACCGGCCTGTTTCCGGGGTGTCCAAATTCAGAGGCTGCGTCCACCTGAGGACCCGGCCTTCGCGGTCTAAGTGGGCTGGGTCCTCCGAAAGCCGGGTAGACTGGTAATGAGCGACTGTGAAATTGGGGGGTCTAGCCTTCATAATTACGTCACCTCTGCCGTCTGCTCCTTGCTGTCTAAATGAAATAAAATATAACCGGACGCTGGCGTAGATTCTCGACCATCTCACACTTCTGTTTAATCAGTTTTCTGTTTGACATTTATTCAGCTGTGTGAAAACCCCGGAAGAACCCTCCCGAGGGATTAATAAAGTTTTGTTTAATCTAATCTAATCTAATAACTTTAATCTCAGCCAAACCGATTTACTCACGAACAAATAAAACACTGAAAAAGGCCAAACAATAACATGCTTAAGTTATTTGAAGTTTACACAACTACATTCTCGCCTGAAAATATGTTAAAAGTTTATTTCGCGACCCAGAAAGAGTAATAAGAGTAATATTAATACCAAGTAGCTGCAGTAGTAGTAGCCATTGTTGGAAACTGGAATTGGCTGGGCCAAGCTGGGATATGGTTTTTCAATTTTGTTGTCCGGGTGGAAAATCGGGAGAAATAGGGGAGAATGGTGGCTCCGGGAGATTTTCGGGAGGGGCACTGAAATTCGGGATTCTCCCGGAAAAATCGGGAGGGTTGGCATGTATGGTCTGGTATTGCCTGTAACTTTATTATGACGGGCATATTTTATGAGTGAACTTGACTTTGAGTGACTTACAGGTTTCTTTGAAAAATACTTTCTTATATCAGGTTCTTCCTTTTTGCTGCCATCCTCCTCTCCTCCTTGCAGGTCCTCACAGCGCAGGCTTGCCGCTGCTAAAACTAAACAGAGCTCCCTGAAAGGCACAGCCAATCACATTGGCCATATTTGTCACATGAGGTAGGACTCCAGTAGAGAACGTAATTTAACTCTTTCTGCACCGCTGGGCGACTGAGACGTTGACAGATCTTTTTTTTCTTTCTATCGGGTTTGTATTTCTTTACTCGAAGAGATCAAATTATTGGTGGGGACAATTCAATAATCGCTGGATATTGGTGGGGACACGTCCCTTCTGTCCATGCCAAATCGACGCCCTTGGTGTGTACAGAGAGACAGCCAGGTTCATAATGGATATGAGGAAGTTTTTTCAAAAACAGGAGCCACATTTAGGTAAAAGTGTAAAATCAAATGATCCCTCAATAAAGGATAATGTTGGATCAGTGTTTCAATATTTATATCCTTTATTAGATGTACATGTGGTTTGGTTATTTGCCTTTTGGTTGAAAGTTCACTGAGGACTTTTTTGTTAGTGATCTTAAACAAAAAAATACTATTAATCTAATTGAATACAATCTATTTGTGTATGGTTGTCAGTCCAAAGAGGGAGAGAGGAAAGAGGGGAACATGAGGAGAAAGTACAAGGTCAGGAAGAACCAGGGAAGAAAACAGACAGGGAACAGTGACAGGCAAAACAGAAACTGTTAAACTGGCAAAGAAAAAAAAAAAAACTAATTTTACTCATACAATCTGGAAGTTGTGTTCTCCCTGTATTAAAGCTGCTATACAGAATCTGCAAAACAAACTGGGTTGTCAGGCCTGGCACTGCATTACCACATTGAACTTCAGTCAGAGGAAGTCACGGTTGCCAAAAACGTTTTGAAGCTCAAGAGTGAGGCTGGTGCCATTCCAGATATGTTAACATTGTAGAATCTTCTGGATAATCAGATCTTCCCCAAACTGAAAACTGTTGTTCAGGTTGCCCTAACAAACCCAGTTAGCAGCTGTAGCTGTGAAAGGTCTTTTAGTGTCTTGAGTCAGCTCCATACCTGGCTGAGAAGGACCATGGGTCAAAGCAGACTCCAGCACCTGGCTGTGATGTCAGTTGAGAAAGAGATGCTTGAGAGAGTTGACCGCCAAAAAGTTATAGACAGATTTGCCAACCTCAAGGTGAGGCACATATAAAATAAAAAATCTGCAGAGCCATAGTAGTATCTGCAGTAAAGATCTTTTCATACATTGTATACATTGTACCCTAGGAAAAGTTGCCTCCATTTTTATAATTTTTTATCAATATTTTGTACATTTGTACATTTCAAGGACTATTTTTGGAGTGTATTTTTATATATCTGTATTGTATTATACATACACATTAAAAGTGAATCTCTGTCCAAAAAATGCACTCAGTTTAGCTTTTACTCACTATGAGCGTCATTCATTATTCTCCCGCAGTAATTAAGGTTAGAATATGTATTTTTTTTTTTAATTCCAATCCATTCTTCTTTGGCAGTAGTAGTCTTTAGTAGCATTTAAATAACCTTTATCAGATTTGATGGTTTTGTTACAGACTTTTCAAAAAAGTGTTTTGCTTTTCTTTCACAAATGTGGGGATTAAATTGTGTTAAAATGTACAAAACAGTGATGTCATGTTTTGTGACAAGGACCCAGGCACAGAGAGACTTGATGAATTTAAGAATCTTATGATTTAATAAAGAAATTTGCAGACTTGCACAGAGGGTAAAATTATGATGACTGATAATGGAGATGAAGACAACAGACGATGAGGACAGGGAGGAACAGGGGTTTAAATGCACCAAGGAGACAGTCAGAGGGAACTCGGGACAACTGGAGACATTTAAGGATGCATGGACTGACAGAGACAGGGAAGAAGTCTCATCGTGACGAGTAAAGTTTACCTTGCCTGGATGGGCAGCTCTCTGGGTGCTCAGCACCCCCAAAGCTCTGATCCTAGAATCGCCCCTGATTCTTGCATATGATGGGTGAAGTCTGTCTTTGACTATATTGTCCAGCTGATCCATCAAACCCCCAGCAGGTGAACCTTATTCATGACATAACACGGTAACAATGCAAAAAATTAAACAGCAACAGTCTAAATTTAAAGTGCATTCTAAACTCCTCTTCAATAAATTATATGGATGTGCAGTGAGTCATTCAGGACTGTAAAACGTGAACTACAGAACCCAGAGTCTTCATCATTAAATCTGTGGTTGCTTCATTTTTCTATCCTATCTCAGATACTTTAAAGGTTTTAGTAAAGTTGCATTCTCATGGTGAGGCAAAGTGCTTTATGTGTGTGTGCGTGTCATGAACGGCTGTAAAAGCCCTTTAATTACAGAACAAAGCGGGGTTTGAGTTCGAGTTACGGCAGACTGGCGCTACTTCTAAACGGAACGCAGCCTTCCTACGGCGGACAGCTAATAACAGGAATCGGACGCGGTCCACCCTAGTCCACAGCAACCGCCTAGCATGTCTTTAAAACACATTCTTTATCCATAACTATGAAAAACGTGAAATGATTTTTAAAGTGTGAAAGTGTTACAGCTGCAGAGAGCTATGGCGGTATCTTTGGAAGCTGTTTACATAGCTAATAATATACGATGTAACCATGGAGACAGTCAGTCACGTGAGCTAGCGGTGCATGTTTACTACAGTGAATAAGGTGATTGTGTGCACAGCGTCCACACGCTGCACAGGGTAAAGACATTACTTCAATATTGTTTTATATTTATATATATTTGCCTTCTGCTGACCATCACCTCAGGTTCACCATTACAGTTTCAGCATACAAATGTCTAAATATGAACACATTAAAAAAAAATCATGTCTCAGAAATAAGCACAGCTGTTCATGTTTGTCATTATAGTTTTATTTGTAAGAAAATTGTGAACTTCATATTGTGTACCAAGTCAAAGAACATTTGACAAGTCTGAGTCATTTCTTTGTCCTATGAGAGCTGGAATAAATATATATCCTGACAGTTACAGTTGAGCAAACTTCAGTGAAATGTTGAAACAGTAGAAACAGGTAGAAATGGGATCGGACTAATCTTTGCTTAGTCAGATACCTCCTGTGTTCAGTCCATCATATTAAAAAACAAACAATAGCACGATCTGTGTGATTTTGCATCCATTTCCAAATTGTAGTCAAGCAGCCCAGTCTCATACATAGGTAACAGAAATGTCTCTAATGTAGATGTGCACAGTGTAGTGTAAGCATTAAAAGATCATAAAGGAAACACTAACATTTATGTGAAACTAATTGTAATAAAAAATGAACAGGTGCTTTATAGATTTATAACAAAGAATCTGAAAACAACACTTTCTTTGGTCTAAGTGGTCAAAGTAGAAAACAAACTGATGTTCAAGAACAAACTGTAGCTGCTCTAATATTACACATCTCCATTGTTGTGGTGAACAGACATGTTGCTT
>JAQSNX010006768.1:0-22530 GCA_029532605.1 Oreochromis grahami
GGGAGATTCCCATGATGCATTGAGTTTTTCCTCTCCAGTCACCTTTCTCACTCACTATGTGCTAACAGACCTCTCTGCATCGAATCATATCTGTTATTAACCTCTGTCTCTCTTCCACAGCATGTCTATGGCTGCCCCTCCCTGAGCCTTCTGCCGGAGGTTTCTTCCTGTTTTTCCTTCCCACTGTCGCCAGAGTGCTTGCTCATAGGGGGTCATATGATTGTTGGGTTTTTCTCTCTATCTATTATTGTACGATCTACTGTACAATATAAAGCGCCTTGAGGCGACTGCTGTTGTGGTTAGGCGCTATATAAATAAAATTGAATTGAATTAAACTGTCACAAAACAGGACGCTGAGGTTTCACTTAGTCATTTTACACTACTGGCAATTGTAATTTTAGGGACTTCCATGGCAATGCGTGCTTCTGATTGGATTTGAAAATAATGCCTCATTATCTTTATTGATAATACTTCATTAAAATAATTTGGGCATTTACCATTCATTCAGTAAATGTGATGTGAAAAGTTTCAAATGAGTTAACAGTGATTTCTAAATATTTACAGGGAAGCGTAAGACTGATAATGTTACGATATTTTTTCCCTTGTGAGTACATGAGATATGTGACGGCGTGAAATGTGATCCGAGCTGTTTCAAAAGCAAAGAGGATACAGTATTTAAAAACACTGAAGGACATATGACACTAAGGCATTTCAAACTAATTACACAAGTTTGAAACCACAAATCTTCCAGGAAGATTACATGTTGAACAATAGCGGGTGAAAAAAATCCGGAATGCTGCCAAGCAGCCTACGTGCAGGGTTGGCAAATGAAGGTGATAACAAAAGCATTGTGACAAACTAAAGAACAGTGTAGGTCGAGTTACTTGAAAAAAGTAATTAGTTACTAATATTTGATTACTTCTACAAAAAGTAATCTGTTACTTTATTGATTACCTATTTTCAAAAGTAATGAATCTCTTTTCACTCCATTTGCCCAAAAAACTGAACATTGTTCTGTGGGATATTGTTTTGTTTCAGGTTTTTGTGGAGGGATGAGAAAAAAATGCTGCTGCTTCTTGACTGTTTGACTTGAATCTTGGAGCCATTAAAATACAAGTGCATATGTTAAAGGTTGTTTTTCCACCAATAAAAAGATTTCATGTACATGTCGCCGGTGCTTATAAAGGGCTTTCCATATGGAGTTCTACCTTGGTAAGTCAAAGGTGCCAGTGAACATGCTCTTTGTCAGTTTCTTTTTAATATGTTTTTGAGGGTTCTTAAATTGTAGGCTCAAATGTGGGCCAAGCTTTAGCTGTCGGTATGGGTTAAAATCGAAAAATTGTTTCAGTACGCATCGAAACCTGTGTAGAACATTTGATTTGATGCATTGTTCCGAGGACTTTATCGATGTCACGTGACTATTATCACACCCTATCATACTGCATTCCATTAAGTCACCAACTGCTTTATAGTGTCCCATGTGTTTTTGCCCCTGTTTCAGAATTAGAATTCTACTACAATTTCATGATGAATGAAAAGACTTTATACTTTATATCTAAATAATTATGGCATATCCAAAGGGAGTCGACTATTTATCTGCAATTACAAACTCTGTGTAAATCTTCTTGGTATCTTAGTATTACAATAGAGCTGACACTTGTGAGACTTTACCAGAGGTGTAAGCATCACGGCAGATGCTTTTGTGTCATGGTAACTGAGGACAGAACAGATAAATAGGAAAGATTTCTTTCTTGGCCTGCTCATTTATTGCATATAACCCTAAATATGCTGCATAGGTGATACATAGCTATGCCTTTTGTAATTTTGCACAATTTGGCAAGGAACCTTTCTTTTGTTTGGAAGAGCATAAATTAGGCTCTCTCATGTCAAAGGTCATAAACAACAGCAGAGAGCAACCCTGTACACAACGGTAAAATGGTGCTCAATTAGCAAGCGAATAATTACAATGTAATTATTGCTTTGTGTTACATCTTTTGGCGTAAATTTTTTACCTGCTCTTTAATCGTTCACTGTTTTAGCTGTTTGATGGCTGCTGAAATGGTTTTGTGAGCTAATATCTCAGACTCTGATGTTGTGCGGATATGAGGCGTAGTTTCAAGAAATGTGTTTTAGCAATCGAGAAAAACTGTAATATGGTTATTTCTATTTAAACACGTGTAAAGATTATATTAGCCTCAGAGGTTGCAGCCCTCACAGCTTTGTGTCGTAGAAGGATTCCCTCTCTTCTGCTCCTCATTTTAATGAACAGTCTAGTGTTATTACAGTTTTTCTCGATTGCTAAAACACATTTCTTGAAACTACACCTCATATCCGCACAACAGTAAACACAAATCCATAACATCTCACTCAATTCCCCAAACATCCTATTTCGAGGTCAAAATGAAGCTCTACACCCAAAACTATTCACTCCTGCTGAAAAACCGAACTTTGCCCTCAGACATCAAACACAAGCCCTCAAAAACACACACACTACAACAGAGTTTTGCACACTGGTACAATTAATTCAAAACAATAGTTCCAAAACAATTAGGTTGCTTATGGTTCTCCCCTTCAAAACCCTTGTCACATGATAAACACAAAAGACGCAACCAATGTATGTACAGTGGCACATTGTCATTCATGTACTATACAGTACAACACACACCAGAAACATTATCCCACCACAGCATCTTGTCTTTGGTCTGGGTCAGGCCAGAGAATCTCATCCACATCACAGGCTATATTGGCCCCAGCCAGGCAGCGGGGTTAAAATCCTCTTGCATGCCTGATCCACCCCTGGCATGCATCTACTGATATGTCTAGGCAGGCCTCTTCCATGGCCTGAAGGAGGTGAACACGGACATAAGGTTCTCGGTCATACACTTTCCACCGCCATGCCGAAAATAACTCCTCTATCGGGTTTAGAAAGGGGGAGTATGCAGGCAGAAAGATATTAGAAAACCTTGGGTTATTGGTAAACCAGTCACGAACCAGAGCAGCGCGATGGAAGCTGACGTTATCCCACACAACAATGTAGTGAGGCTGCTCTGGCTGTGCTGGTTCCCTGTAGTCCAGCTGGAACATATGTTGTCTTAAACCATCAAGAAAAGCAAGGAGAAGCATAGTG
Organism: Oreochromis grahami; assembly: GCA_029532605.1. Classification (NCBI taxonomy): domain Eukaryota; kingdom Metazoa; phylum Chordata; class Actinopteri; order Cichliformes; family Cichlidae; genus Oreochromis; species Oreochromis grahami. Next base: position 3,128 of record JAQSNX010006768.1, read on the forward strand.
TTATAGGGTCCTAGTACGGCATGGCGGTGGAGTACCCCTCGTTGGCTGATGGGTGCGCACATAGTGACATTCCCCCCACGCTGACCAGGGACATTTACAATAGCCCGATGGCCAATTATGTTCCTCCCCCTTTTCCTTCTTTTGGTCAGGTTAAAACCTGCCTCATCCACAAAGATCATTTCATGGGGAACAGGCCGTCCTTCAATCTCAAAGATTCTCTGCAAAACACATAACACAGTAGAGTCAATCGGTACCCTGAACCAAAGTTCAAAAGTGCTGAGATGGCAGCATAAACTGCCATGCTGTGATGGTACACAATACCTTATACAGTATCAAAACTCATACCTGAACATATTCCACACGTTGGTTTTTCACTCTGTCAGAGTTTCGTTCGAAAGGGACTCGGTATGCCTGTTTCATCCGGAATTGATTCTTTCGGAGGATGCGGTCAATTGTGGAGAGGCTGATGGCATTTATGCCTTGAAAAAGATGATCATCCTCAATCACTCTCCTTTGAATCTCTTGCAGGCGGATTACATTATTTACAATTACCATGTTTACAAGTTCCCTCTCTTGCTCCTCCGACAAAAGCCTTAACCTGCCTCCACCAGGTGGTCGTCTCTGTGTCCTACAAAAATAGAAGCACTCGTTACTGTAACTGTCACACATTCATTTTACAGGAAAATAATGGAAACATACTGAAACTCAAGACACATAAATTCAGTAACTTAAACGTTACTGTACAAAGCAGTCTTACTGCAAGTACACCTACCTGTTTTCCTCCCTGAAGGTTCTGATGATGGAGGCAACAGTGAAGCGACTCAAATTTGGTTGTACTCGTTGCCCAGCCTCCCTCATAGTCATCCCATGGACAAGGACATGGTCAACTAAAGTGGCTCGAATTTCATCCGAGACTGACTGTCTTCGTGCCCTTGCTCTTCCCCTTCCTTGTCGCCGTCGTTCTCCACCTCCTTCACCACCTCCTCCTCCTCTTCCACTACGTCCTCCTCCTTCACCACGTCCTCTTTCTCCACCACGTCCTCCTCCTTCACCATGTCCTCTTTCTCCACCACGTCCTCCTCCTTCACCACGTCCTCTTTCTCCACCACCTCCTCTTCCTTTGCATCTCTTTGGATCCATTGTTTCAAACCTGAATGAGCTGACTTTGGCCCTTTTATCTATCCATTGCAGGTTCTGATTGGTGTGTGCTAAATTTTGACTCCTAGTGTTTCCACCTGGTTAATTGTGTGCTAATTGGGCTCAAGCTATGCTGACTTAAGTTAACATTATTGCATGCTAGTGCTTTCTACATGACTACATGGTGTAAGCACTGTAAAATGTAGGGATTTGTGTGTAGAGTTTTACAGTACCAGTTCACCAAATTTGAGTCATGTGTCAAAGCAGGGAATAGTGTTTATAGTTCAGGTAAATGGGTGAGCTTTTTGACCAATAGCGTTTATGGTTTTGAAATTTTAGTTTAGAGGCCTGGTTATAGTGTTTAAGCAATCGAGAAAAACTGTAAATAAATAAAAATAAAAATTTAAGAGATGGAAATTTGTTGCCTGAGGACAGAAGCTAACCTAGAGGGTTAAAAATGAAAAGGCATCTGTGCAGAGGGAGTGTTCGCCCGGGGCGCCAAACAGGCTAGGACCGCCACTGCAACAGAATAAGTGAATAAATTCATAAAGTGCTCTGTCGCCCTCCGGCCTCAGCTCAGATACATTTACTCAGCTCTGCTGCCATCTGGTGGTCATTTTAGATTTCTTCATGAGCAAAAGTAAAGGCACGTGATCGGTGTTTGTCGGCGAAATGACACACGAATCTGATGATACATGGCGCATGGGCACAGGAAGAACCGAGTGAATTATAGTGGAGGATCCAGACAACCTGAAATAAAACTACAAAAAGTGGTCACAGTTCTTGGCGAAGGAGCCTTGACTCTCAATTCCCTTCTGCTTTTCAGTGTTATGTCAAGAGCGTCAAGTTTTTTATACCAGACACCCCTAAAAGACATGCGCCTCCAAGGCTCAGTCTCGGAAAATATTCGTTTATCCACTCTTAGCCTGTATTTATCACCGCAATAGATAACTAAGGAAGTTTAGAGATTTAATTTGAAGCGTATGGTCTTTAATAGTCGAGGCGCCTGCGCATTGCGCATGACGTTCTGATAGGGTAAAGACGATCAATCTGTACTTCCGCTGCAACCCAAACAGCTGCACCGATGTTTTTATAGTCAAAATCATCCGATCCGTGTTGTCCTCTGCTGCTTAAACCATGTCTGCATCCGGATTTATGCTCGTGATCCTCGCGGTGTCTCTGTGGCCCGGTAAGATGGACGTTTACTCACAATCACATTAATGTCTGCATCACTGCCACCCCCAGCAGACGACATTTATTCATTATCCATTTATACACTACTGTATACAATATATAATTTAAACTTATACCAGGCTGTTGTTGCTGTTTATTGAAAACGTATAACCCCCTTGTAGTGTTGTAACTATATGCTAACCGATGCTGAAGCCATTACCTGCAATCTGTCTTGTTTTCTGTTTCTTTTCTCTTGTGACTGAAGGAGACTCCAGGTTTATTACTGGCCCTTTGTCATTCATAAAGCAGAAATCTCTGGTAAGCCCTGAAAAGAGCACATATATTAAAAAAGAATAAACAAAACTGTATCTGTTTGCATGGCATGAAAGCGCGAAAACTGAGCAATTTTGTCACTGTGGCTTCAGCAGACGTTGGGTATCTGTCCAGAATGCAGCCAGATCATTCAGCTGTCGGCCAACATGATTTTCAGCAGCGATACCAAGGTAAAGAACGGTTTCACTTTATTTTCACTTCACTGTTTTACTCGCGACAGGAACTGGGCTCGAAGAAATGGTATTAAATAAAGTGACCGCCACACCCTTGTAATATTTCTCTCTATGCTTTTGCAGGGAGTCGTATATGAAAGCTTGCACGCTTTGTGCCGCCGCCTCCCTGAAGAGCAGGTGTCAGAGTGTGATTTACAGGTGAAGACTTACCTGCCCCAAATCCTGCGTCAAACCTCTGAGCACGTGGTGAGTTTAACCTCAAGTGAGGCTTCTTTTTATGAAGGAAGACAGTAAACACTGACGCCTTCTGAGAGTCCTTTTACTTGATGTAAATGGGGGGGGGGTTGCTTTTGCTTTTTTGTAGAAACCCGGAGAGCTTTGTGCAGCTTTTGGACTTTGTGCTCCTCACGAGAAAGACAAAGTGCAGAAACTCTCCCACCGTGTAGCTGGCACAGATGCATCCAGCCCCGCACTGGCCACAGGAACAAAGACAGATGTCAGTATGAAAAAGCAGAAGTCGAATATAAATTGAAAAGTGAAGTGAAACCTGAGGGTAAACTATTTGTGCATTTTATGAAATGGGCCTCTTATCGGCTAATTCTCTCTCCAGGAGGAGCTCAACCCAGTTTGCACCCTGTGTTTGTTTATTATCAAGAAGCTGGAGAGTCTGCTGCCCAAAAATATGACTGAGGTCATCTTTTCTTTACTTTGGTTCATTTAAAGAACCTTACCATCCATCACATCGTGTAAACCCTGCCCTCTCCTTCTTACCCTGCAGGATGCTATAAAGAAGGTCATGGGGGAGGTCTGCAATCTTATGCCCAAGCACTATAAGGACCAATGTGATGATTTCATCAATAAATATGGCGTCGAGATAGTTGAATTCCTTTTGTCTTCTGCTGCACCTCACACGATATGCACTCTTCTGCACCTCTGTCTGTTCAATGAGCAGCCAGTTCCAGGTTTGTCGTTATTGCTGTATAGCTAGGACCTGGTTCACTTCCTCATTCACCTAATTAATGCTCTACTGTTGCTGATTTTTCAGAGGTATTCCTCGCATCAGACTGCGAGTCATGCCGTACACTGGCTGTGCTGAGCCGACTACATCAGGGCCTCAACGCCACTGAGGCTCAGACTTATGCTTTCCTGGAGTCTGTGTGTGACATCCACCCTACCGCCATCCCAAAGGTCTGACTCTCAGCTAACAGTGGTACTCTTAGAACAACACCCTTTACAAATTATATGCAACTTTAAAACACTTGAAGCCAGTGAGCATTTTGGTAAATTTCTCCAACCTTTTTATGTGATTATTCAGCTTCTTGTTTGGACTTTCGCTGAAGTCTTTAAAGTGTCACAGCATGATTATACTGTTGATTCTCTTTTCAGTGTGAAGCCTTCACCAGTATCTACGGCTCACGGCTGCAGAAGGTCTTGGGAAACCAGATGGAATATCCTCATGCATGTGAAGTAAGAATAAACTAAAGGTTATTGTCAATGGGTCTACATCTGAATAGCAACATAGAGCCTGTATCAGCACTAATTCAAATTTTTACCACGGCCTGCAGTGACACAGAAATTCAGCAACTAAAAACTTCGCAAACGTGCACTGATCTGCAAATTTACGATGTGAATCATTTCAGTCAGGGCAATATCAATCACAGACACAAGTCACCACTTGATGGCACCACTCATGAGCAGCTGTCATTCTTTAGGTTTTGTTCATGTTCTCATGATGTTTCTTTCCATCTGTCCTGCAGAGAGCTGATCTGTGTGCCGCTTCGAAGCAGCTGGAACCGCTGGGAAAGAATCGTTGTACCTGGGGACCAAGCTACTGGTGCAAAGATGCTGAAACTGCTCAGGAGTGTGGCGTACGTGAAATTCTTTATTATTAGTAGTGTAAAATGATAAAAGACATGAACATCCATTTGAAAACTAAATATAAAGCAATTAAATCAATTATGGCACTGTCTGCCTAAAGTTATGCATCCCGTCTTAAAGAAAAACACTTCCGATCGCCAGCTGGACCCAGTTCTTACTCTTCTGTGTAGTTGATAAACCCTTGCTATCTGTTAAAGAGTCTTCCAGTCTCTCTTTTCTCTGACATACACAGAGAAGACTGCTACTCTGTGAGACGCTATGTTTGTTTCAAATCTTTGTTTTCAATCTGCAGAATCAAGCCTACTGTGAGAAATATATGTGGAAGAATGAGTGAAGCCTGCCAGACTGACTGCAGCCTTGTGCACACAATGACCTACTTTTTATTAAACTGATCAACTGTTAAATGTTTTATACCTGTGATGCACTGATTGTTTGTTTTTTAAATTTTTGTTATTTTTGCTGTTTTATGGGTAAATTTTCCATATCCTATGCTAGGGCAGTCAATAAGCCTTATGAATGTTACACATGAAGTTTCCAGTTTGCATGAAGTGACCCACTGAGGCTGGGGTTCATTCTGAAACATTAGTTTAAGGCTAAACAGGAAGTCTTATTCTGTGTATTACAATAGCTGTTATTATCAATGTGAAAATCTGCAAGCCACACGCTAGCTCAAAGAATATGATGAAAACTACTGACTGATCGACACAGCTGCTGCTTCTGTAATATTATTGCTCTTGTCATGACTGCTGTTGCAAATGACCACATATGAATAAAACTGGTATTAAATTATATCAAAGGTGTGGTGTAAAAAAAAAATGTAACAGACATGTGTACTGGACCTGGTTTATTTAGAAACTTCCAAGTAGTAAAAAGATAAAACTGTGGGGGGGGGGGGGGACAAGCAGACATTTGCTTCATGTGGTTGTAAAGGATGCCCTGATGCTCTCTTGCCACTCTCATTCAATGTTCTGTTGTTTTAAAACACTTAAACACCCAGTTCATGTCCAAGACAATCACAAAGCCTCTGGTCATTCACACACTGAGGAATACTTTAAATCCCTGTGTGGTTGTTTCTTCCATCATTGCTTTCTTGCCTCTTCCAGATCTGAGAGGGGGGGGAAAAAGCACACTGTCAACAAAAAGGAATCCTTTTTAAACAATTAACACATGTCGTCAATATCACAGTCCAAAGATGCAATGGTCTGCTTCATACTGTGGATGTTGCACATAAAACTGAGGAGTTCTGCAGCATTTATGCTGTCCATGCAAAAACTGAGTGGTCGACTTGCCTGGATGTAAGCCTCCGAAAGTGTGATCATCTGAGGGAGGATGTCAGTCACCTGCAGGTCCTGCATCTCGTACCACTTTCCAGTTCCCTGATTAAACACAAAGACAAATGGATGCTGTTTAAGACAAGCCAGTTTACAAAATCAATTTAGCTAAAAGCATCAACTTGCTCAGTTAATTCTATCAGCAGTACCAAAAAGTTCTAGATGCTTACATGATGCAGAACATGTATTCTGTACGCTCCCTCAGTGGGTTTCCCATCATGAACTACATTTGCAATGAGGTCATAAGTCGTGTTCTTCTCGGTGACTTGAGCTTCTTCTGTCAAGTATTCACGAAGGTCTACATTCCTGTTGAAGCACACAAAGGGACGACATTTAAACCGAACACATGATGAACACACGAGACACAATATTATTTATATATACATACCGTATTTCCCGGACTACAAAGCGCACCTGAATATTAGCCGCACAAGCTAAAATCAGGGGAAAATCCTGTTTTGTACATACATTAGCCGCACCTGACTAAAAGCCGCAGGTGTTTCAATGTTGACTTATCATATGTAAGAGAATATGCACAAAGGGAATTGTCAGGAAAGAGATGGGTGTTTGGAGACACATCCCTTTTATTAATATTTTGAAAAACAAATTAGGGGTACATATTTGCATAACATTTTAGGTATATGTACAAGTACCGGTAGTTACAAGTACGAAACATGTGCTGTGCTTCATAAATGAGTAACAAATGTAGTACATAACAATAACCTACAGCACACCAGAAAAATAGATTCAGCTTTTAGGCTCAGGTGCAGTGACACGGCTTTAACAAGAAGAACAGTCAGTCATTCGCCACCATCTTCCTGCGCACTAAAACCACCAAAGTCCTCTTCTCCAGTGTCGGATACAAACAGGCTCAGGATGGCTACGTCATCCACTCTCAGCTTCTTTCCTTCGTTGTCACTTTCAAAACCAAACAAATCCTCATTGTCAGTGTCAGAGTCGAACACCCCCAGAAGGGCCATGGCGGTGTCCTCCTCTCCATCATGCAGCAGTCCAGCCCTTCGAAATCCGTTGGTGATCATGGATGTTATCACACTTTTCCACACTGTCAGAATCCACCGGTGGAGTTTAGCATAACTTGCTTTTCGCAAGTTTATCGCAACTCGTCATCCACGCCTCCCGCTGAACGCGTAGCGTTCTTTGAAGTTTGTTTTTCGCGCTACTTTGTACGGCACTATGTTGCCTGGCGGATGGACATGTGACCAACATACCACTCTTGAACCCCGATACTGTGTGTCTGATCACATGCCCTTCTGCCAGGCAACGTAGTGCCGCAAAACAGCGGAACAAACAAAACAAATCCTCTTACGAAACAAAAATCATGGATAATCCATGGAAAAGCCGCACCTGACTAAAAGCCGCAGGGTTCAAAGCTTGTGCAAAAAGTAGCGGCTTATAGCCCGACAATTACGGTATATATATATTTTTTGAATACAAACCGGATTCCAAAAAAGTTGGGACACTAAACAAATTGTGCATAAAAACTGAATGCAATGATGTGGAGATGGCAAATGTCAATATTTTATTCAGAATAGAACATAAATCACGGAACAAAAGTTGAAACTGAGAAAATTTATCATCTGAAGGGAAAAATATGGTGATTCAAAATGTCATGGTGTCAACAAATCCCAAAAAAGTTGGGACAAGGCCATTTTCACCACTGTGTGGCATCTCCCCTTCTTCTTACAACACTCAACAGACGTCTGGGGACCGAGGAGACCAGTTTCTCAAGTTTAGCAATAGGAATGCTCTCCCATTCGTGTCTAATACAGGCCTCTAACTGTTCAATCGTCTTGGGCCTTCTTTGTCGCACCTTCCTCTTTATGATGCGCCAAATGTTCTCTATAGGTGAAAGATCTGGACTGCAGACTGGCCATTTCAGTACCCGGATCCTTCTCCTACGCAGCCATGATGTTGTGATTGATGCAGAATGTGGTCTGGCATTATCTTGTTGAAAAAGGCAGGGTCTTCCCTGAAAGAGATGACGTCTGGATGGGAGCATATGCTGTTCTAGAACCTGAATATATTTTTCTGCATTGATGGTGCCTTTCCAGACATGCAAGCTGCCCATGCCACACGCACTCATGCAACCCCATACCATCAGAGATGCAGGCTTCTGAACTGAGCGTTGATAACAACTTGGGTTGTCCTTGTCCTCTTTGGTCCGGATGACATGGCGTCCCACATTTCCAAAAAGAACTTCGAAATCGTGACTCGTCTGACCACAGAACAGTCTTCCATTTTGCCACACTCCATTTTACATGATCCCTGGCCCAGTGAAAACGCCTGAGCTTGTGGATCTTGCTTAGAAATGGCTTCTTCTTTGCACTGTAGAGTTTCAGCTGGCAACGGCGGATGGCACGGTGGATTGTGTTCACTGACAATGGTTTCTGGAAGTATTCCTGAGCCCATTCTGTGATTTCCTTTACAGTAGCATTCCTGTTTGTGGTGCAGTGTCGTTTAAGGGCCCGGAGATCACGGGCGTCCAGTATGGGTTTACGCCCTTGACCCTTACGCACAGAGATTGTTCCAGATTCTCTGAATCTTCGGATGATGTTATGCACAGTTGATGATGATAACTGCAAAGTCTTTGCAATTTTTCGCTGGGTAACACCTTTCTGATATTGCTCCACTATCTTTCTGCGCAACATTGTGGGAATTGGTGATCCTCTACCCATCTTGGCTTCTGAGGGACACTGCCGCTCTGAGAAGCTCTTTTTATACCCAATCATGTTGCCAATTAACCTAATTAGTGTTAATTGGTCTTCCAGCTCTTCGTTATGCTCACATTTACTTTTTCCAGCCTCTTATTGCTACTTGTCCCAACTTTTTTGGGATTTGTTGACACTGTGAAATTTTGAATCAACATATTTTTCCTTTGAAATGATACATTTTCTCGGAATAAACTTTTGATCTGTCACCTACGTTCTGTTCTGAATGGAATATTGACATTTGCCATCTCCACATCATTGCATTCAGTTTTTATTCACAATTTGTTTAGTGTCCCAATTTTTTTGGAATCCGGTTTGTACATGAATGGCACTTACGTTATAGGGAAGTTGACAATTGTGGGGTTCTTTTCCACAAAGAAGTTGTTCTTGGTGAATCTTTTGATGCAAAAGATGAGGTACGGAGGCAGTTTGGTCAACTGGAACCTTTTGAGAAAATTCTCTTTGTAGGTTTTGTACTCCTAGAATTAAATACAGGGAAAATACACAGATTTGTTCTCACCATTCAATTAATAATAGAACAAACTCAGATTTAAATAACACTTAAATGCTCTATTTTCAATTAAAATAGTTTACACCCTTTCAAAATTAATGTTACCAACAGAATTTTTTTTCTTTTTTGGGGGGAGAGATTGTATTGAATCAAGTTAAGTGGACTTTTATGCAATACCAATTTGTACCACATGACTGAATGGTCATTAGCTGTAGCATCGAGGACTACCCTGAGGAGAAATGTTGATGTAGAGGCAGACGTGGAAGGAAAGGGATTCTAGTGAACAGCCTGAATGCTAGACAGAAATCATGCTTGGTTGCAAAGAATCAAAAAAATAATAACCAGGAGCAAAACAAGACAAACTACGCTTGTCTACGCTTTGCACCACATGACAGTTTGTGGATGTTAACAGAAAAACCTAATAATGCTTCTAGACTGTAAACACTTAAGTTTCAATGCAAAATTTTATTGCAGAAAACCTGCAGTGATACAAAAGTTGTCAAACCCAGTGGCTACATCATGGACAGTGTTGGGGAGTAACGGAATACATGTACCGCCGTTACGTATTTAGAATACAAAATATGAGTAACTGTATTCCGTTACAGTTACCGTTTAAAAAAAGTGGTATTCAGAATACAGTTACTTTGTTGAAATAAATGGATTACACGGCGGTACTTTCCTGTTTCATATTGTCGCGGGTCAGGACTGTTTGGGTTTGTTTGACAGCTATGTTCTGTTGTTCTAGGCGGCAGCGTTACGGTTGCCATGGTTACAGGGTGACGTGCTCTCTCTCTGCGCGTTTCCTGGGTGAGAGAGCGCTTTTTTGTTGTTGTTGTGCTAAGCTAAAAGGCAGAATGCTACAGGCATGGCCCTAAAGAATGTAGCATCATGGGCAGTGTAGTCCGTGCTGCAGCGAGAATGGACTACCATACACGTTATGTGTCTGTGAGCGAGGGAGGGAGAGAAAGGAAAAGTCCGAGCTGTCACGGAGCAAAAACGGGAGCTGGAAGCATGTAAATATAATAATAACCACTGCAGCCAAGAAGAGTGCCTGACGAGCCCAGCTGTAAGTAAGCTATTAAGACTCAACTGTACACTGTGTTCGTGTTTTCCTCCGGAAAAAATAAGTTCCGTTGGAGCCTTTCAACGCCTCTCTCTGTCTCTGGCAAGCAAAGTTGACCCAGACAACAAAGTAAAGCTATTTTTCGGCTACCAGCCCAACACGGAACCCACCGTATTAGCCAGAGGTCCCTTTACTACTGTTCGGAGCCGCGGACCTTCAGTATCAGTAATAAATCACAGCAATAGTACATTCACGTAGTTGTAAACAACATGATAATATAGGGCTGTGCGATATGACCAAAATCTCATATCCCGATATTAAGACATCTATCGTCCGATAACGATATAAATCACAAAAATGTAACATTTTCTGTAAATTCTGTGAATGTCGGGCAGCTCGACTTGCGTGAAGTGTTTCCAGCTGGGCGTCGCGTACCTGGAGTCGAGTGTTTTAACTGACGCATGAAACGATACATTTTTAGACATAGGTTGTAACAGCCGCCGTTTTCTTTGTGAGTATTTATTACACAGCGTGCTGCGGGGAAAAGCCTGTTCTAACGTTTGAGTCTAAGGTTTATTTTTTAGCACCTGGCGGCTCTTTTTTGCTTCTCATCCGTAAATACTCTGCATCTTTCACGTGATTCAGTTTATTTTGAAAAGTCTCAACAAGATCTTGAGCTTTATTGTGAAAGGTTTATGTGGAAAATAAACAAGCGGACACGAGGTGGTTTTACCGTCGTTGTTGCTAACGACAACGCATAAAAACAAGCACTTGTCCGTCTGTAGTGTGGTTATATTAAACATAAGAGAAAGAGAGAACTTTAGGAAATTAATATAGCCACTACAGTGACCATCAAAATAATGAAAAATATTGCCGTAAACAGTTTATTTTGCGACACCACGAAACAAACGATAGCGTAAAATGAAACGATAGACGTTTTTCTATCGTCATCCGATATATATCGTTATATCGAACAGCCCTATGATAATATATTAAGTAATCCAAAGTATTCAGAATACGTTACTCTCATTGAGTAACGTAACGGAATACGTTACAGAATACATTTTGGGGCATGTATTCAGTATTCTGTAATGGAATACATTTTAAAAGTAACCTTCCCAACACTGATCATGGATGTTAGAGGGCATAATGCTGCGCTTGATATATGCAGTGCTCTTTCTTCACTGTGACACTAATTGTGTGGCACAAACAGAAGAGGTGCACAGCTGTCCTCCACATCTGTGCAAGCACAGTGGAGGAGAGAGGATGACAACGGCTGTAGTTGTGTCAACTACATTAACCGTTTCTGGTAAAATACTGTCACCCTAGTGTTGAAACCTTTAGTTAAATTCTGCACTTTCTGCTTTATATTACTGCACAGCCATCAGTAGTACAGATCACTCCACTGCGATATTGACATGGCAGTATTTGCAAGCTCTTTTACTTTGTGAGTGATTATCAAAGCCAGTAGGATTAAAATGAATTGGTACCTTCTCTGTGCTGCCATTGAACTTGGCCAGGATGTTGAAGAGAGGGACCTGAGGGATTATAAGCTGCTCTTTTTCATCCTTGTACAATGGAGCAGTTGGGAGGTCAAGGGTCAGAAAGAGAAAGGAAGACTCAGACATCTGCTCCTGATACTCATCTGTTGTAAGCAGAGCCTCTTTTTCTTCTGGTGGCTGTTAGATTTTAAAAACCAAAGTCATCAAAACATAAACTACTTAATTCACAGGAAAGATGTTATATAGTTACAGAAAACATAGTAAAATGTTACTGGACTAAAAACTGCATCTTAAGGTGTGCAGTCATTTTAAAGAATTTGAATAAGTAACAAATAAAACAAACAAATACCAAATTTCCCCTTGTGGGACAATTAAAGGATTATTCTATTCTATTCTATTCTAAATAAAGTTATAAAACAAGCAAGAAACTCACCAAATCAGGGTGTGGGAGTTTTTTGGAGAAGATCCGCATGTAGCCTTGAAATGCTTTTGTAATGATTGCTATGAGGGGAGAAGGAAAAGAAAAGGGAGGTTTAGTGGCCTCAAATTGACGTGTAACGTGGAACTGACTTTTTCCACCTGCTCACACTGACTACAGATCACAATGTTGTCTGCAAACATCATAGTCCACAGAGCTTGTCCATCACACCGCACATTCGCAATATGATTTTGTGCAGAGACTGCAGATTCTGTATGAAACCCGAGGTTTGAGAATGAAAAAATAGAAATTTAATTAACCCTTAAAGTAATTAAGATGCTTTTAATATCACAACAGAAGGCTGTAGATAGACTAGTGCATTAGAACCAAACAGCGTCAGAGTCAAATCCGCTTTGATTTTTCTTCCACTTACATGGCTTCTTCTTTGTGCCTCCAAGAGCACCATGCAGGGCATTTAAGAACCACGTCATGAAGTCCACAGCATCACCTGCAGAAGAGAAAAAACAATTAGTTAGCACCACAACCTGTGTTGAAAGCCTACCTGAGACCAGAAAGCACAATTTAGTGAATGTAAAGTAATACCTTGCTTTGTAATCTGGAAGTTCTTTTTGCTGCACAACACTACAGCCTGCAACATCTCGTGGGGCGACACATGGGCCTTAAAGTTTCTTGGATTCCAGAGTTTGCGCATCAGCTCACCAAACCTCTGCACCAAGAGAAACATGATGTCTCCCGGGGGCCTGCGGATTCCTCTGTAGTTTTCCTCCTCCAGGAAGTAATTTCGCAAAGGTGGAACATTAGAAAAAGCCTTGAAAAGAGAGACACAAATGAGAAGGGAGGATATTATTCCGAAAATTTACAACAATTAATAAAATCTAGAGTGGCAGATATCCATACCTGTAACACCACATTGGCATAGTCATTGGCTTTGATGTTGTTGAGCCCTACAATGCCCGGTAAGTAGGTGGTACCGTCATAGGCTCTGTACAGTTTACCCTGCTTGTCCAGCCCTGCAATGTGCTGCTTGGTGAAAGTTGGCTTCAGCACGTACTATAGAGAGAAGAAATGTAAGCAAATCAGCTGTTTGCGGTAACTGATACAAAGCCAGAGCTCAGAAATAATGACAAAAACAAACAGAACATGGTTATTATCATATCAGACTGAAAACACTGGTGCTTCTTCAGTCAATCCAGTCACAATTCAGACTGGAAGATATTTATTCACTCAATTCAGCTTAAAAAAAAGTCACTAAAGTCAAAATAATTTGAATGTTATCTAACCTTTAACATAGATATACATTTACACTGTCAATTCTTTTTCTTCTTTCGGCTGCTCCTATTAGGTGGCATCAAAGCGGATCATCTACCTCTTCTCATTACAGCCTAGTATATTCCTTATCCCTCCTCTGCACATGTCCAAACCACCCTCAGACTTGTCTCTAACTTTGCCTCTAAACTGCTCAACCTGAGCTGTGCCTCTGGTGTAGCTAATGCTGTCTATCCTGGTCACAGAGATTAGTGAATACAGTCCAGTGAGTTTAAATGCCCAAATTGCCTCCAGTCACCAGATCTCAATGCAATGGGATGTGATGAAACAGGAGCCACACATCATGGATGTCCAGCTGACAAATCTGCAGCAACTGTCTGACACTATCATGTCAAAATGGATCAATTTCTCTGAGGAATTATCAAACACCTTGTTGAATCTCTGCCATGAAGAATTAATAAGCAAGCTCTGAAGGTAAAAGGGGTCCAAACCTGTAGTACGGTAATAAGTTGTACCCCATAAAGTGGCCAGTGAGATTACATGAATTTTAGTTTTAGTATGAAAGACATTACTTACTGTGATATCTTCTAGTGATGAATCGATGATCTCATAGTTATCTGGCAGACAGTAAAACTTGAGTGTGTGCAGATTGAGGAACACATGATGGGTAAACTGTACGCTGTGAGTGTAAGCGTGAGACTTCAGACCTCTTCCTACAAAACACAAAACAAACCCCACACAAATCAGTACAAGTACAACAAGGTGTCTGATCCCCAGTTAAAATGTCCATTTGCCTACCTTGAAAGTATTTCCCACATATAAGGCAGGCGTAGACATTGATGTGGGAAAGAGAGATGGAGCACAGTTTCTCAAAGTCGAAGTCCAGCACACTCCTGCAGGATTGACACACAGACTTGAATTCACCTGCAGAGGTGGAATACAGCTTTAATAGCAATGCACAGTCTACTCCGACCTACCTGTTTATGGTGTCAAGGTAAGGGCAGTGGCGGCTTCTTCGGTCTTCTACTGCATGTCCTCGTCCAACTTTTGCTGCCACTGCAACGTGAAGTGACCAAAGAAGAACAAATGTCAAGCTAAACCATGTACCAACAGTTCAAAGCGATGAGCTAAACATGCTAACTAGCTTAGCTTTGAGGTATGCTTGTTTTCAAACACTGGGTGCTTTAAGATGAGGGGTATCGTTTTGTTAAGCACATGGTAGAGACACTTATTGCTCCGTCTATGCCTTACTGGACAGGCCAGTAAAAAACGAACGCACCACTGGCTAACAACAACGCTAACTGCTAACCAAACGCAGGGCATACGTTTGAGGAATATACTTACCTCCGTCTTCATTGTCATCATCATCATCTAAATCCACCTCTCTTTCTCGCTTCAAAGAAACCATAGCAGCAGATAGACGGCGTCAAAACAATTTAGAAGCTAAAACTTTACGTTATTTGGAGAGAGTGATGAATGGCTCAAGCACTGTGCGCCTCGAAACTCGCGGCGATTGTGCCTTGTAGCTGTCGAGTAGCAAACTAAAACCTAACCCGGAGTTTGAAAACCTACTAACGCTATACCCATCCTTAGTCACTTACCAAAAACTAATATGATAACTTGCCAAATTCTAAAGTATAACTGGATCTTTGTTTGTTTTAAATATATATATATACAGGTTTGTCATATTTGGGTATTTGTTTATGGTGCGCAATTTAGTTATAATAATTATTTATTAACTCAGGGAATATTATAATTGGACAACATGTTATCGTTAGCTAGCCTTAGCTATATAGCTTTTTGACCGTTCACAGTGCTCTGATTGGGACTTGTTGCAGTCAGCATTGCATAAACACTGACGTCGTTTGGAAGCGGTTTGCTGAAATGGATGTTTTAAGAGAAGAGGGGGTCCATGAGCTGAAATACAAACCAGGTGGTCGCTTGGATATGAGCCACGGCTTCCTGCACCATATCCGGAGGAACCAGATTGCTAGGTGAGTTCCTCAGCTGCTATTAGCTTATACTAGTAGGTAGTACACTAGGTCATTCAGTTAAAAACATCATCGTTGTTATTATTATTAGTGAAAAATAATTTTACGATTAAGTAAATATTATCTTGTTATTAACACACACGCTTTTACATTCGGAGCTAAAATATATGGGGAGGTCGCAGAGGCCTGGTGACCAGTTCTCGTTGATTTAAGATACTGAGGAGCAAAATGATAAACAACTGCATACTGGAAAAAACTGAGTTCAATCAGTGCGTGCATCTGTTAACAGGGGGATCATTTTAACTTGTTTTTGACAGAAAATACGACAGACCCCAAAAATACTAGGAGAAAAATTAAACGCATCACATAATGTTTTTGTTTGTAGGTTTCTTTGAAATGCATTTCAGTAAAGCAAGTAAACCTGGCACAAAAAGTAAAGAAAATCTTTGTTTGGCTTTTGAAAATAAGTGATATTTCACTGGAAAGTCTGTTTGTGTTATTTTAAATTGTGTCACTTTTTGGTTGTGCCCATGACAAAACCTGGAAAACCTTATCTGCGAATCCCAAACAGTTTTTTTCTGCTACTGACTTTTGTTTTGAGATTCTAATATCCTGGATACAGACAGACAGGTGTCTGATTGTTGGATTAGCACCACCTGTAATTGTGGACCTTACAAGGCACGTGCCAATAGGGCAACTTCAAGCTGGTGTAGTCCCTTATCCAAATCAAAGGCCAAGTTTTATTTGATGCGGGATGTCAGACAGGCCACGAAATGGGCATCCCAAGAAGACGACGCCATAAGAAGACTGTTTCTTCACCCTGTCAGCACTTTGGAACAGAAGTCAGTCTTCTATAGATTTGCAGTCAAGGTTTGCAGAACAGTATCACTGACTGTGCTCTACCCAGAAAATCCTGAACAAACTGCACAGGCCAATCTCCGGTGTCATAGGGCTGCCAGGAGGCCTACCATGACTGCTGTTCACCATCAGGCACATTTGTGCTGCTGTTGGCAACATGTGCACTGGGAAACTGTGCTGATTGCTGCACCGATAGGATAGCAGCTTTTGGTGCAGGCAGTGTTATAACGTGGGGCGGCATCTCCTTCAGTGGAAAAACGAGGCTTGCCAAAATTTGAGTCAATCTCAATGCAAGAGATACTGAGACGAGATTCTGCAAATGGTGGCAATCCCATAACTCCGCAGTCTAGGAAGGAACTCTATCCTCAAAGATGACAACGCTCACCACAACAGAGCGGACCACCTCAGGTCCAGTTTTTGGGAGTGGAGAGGATGGAACGTCCTACCTGAAGTCCTGACCCTGTTGAACGGTTATGTGATCAGCTTGGATGTGGACCAAGCCGGTGACCAGCATAGAAGGTGCCAAGCTGTTGAGTCTGCGTATGGTTCCACATGCTGCATAGGCCCATATTTCTTGAAATAAAAAATTGCTAAAAAAAAAAAAAAAAAGTTAAGACCTAAATCATCCAGTTCACTAGGCAACACCAAAGAAGAGTCAATAGCAGAATAAGGCTGTTTGGTATTGGCAGAGAAGATTTAGCAACTTTTTCATGGGCGCAACCCCCATACTCACCTCTGCTGCTCATCCCATTCATTTGTTAGGAAAAATGAATTTTTCCTTAGAAATGTGGGACTACTGAAGGGGAAATTAAAAAGGCTTTCCAACGGTATGAGATTTATTCGCAAGATGCATCGTTACAGGAAAGAAATAATGGACCTTACTTTTTGTGCCAAATTTACATAGGCATGACTTACTTTCATAATGCATTTTCTGAACTATGCAACAAACTGTTAGAAATGTGCATAAATGCATATGTAGGCATGAATATCATGCCAGTTCAAAGAAAATCCGCAAATTACATTGATGGCCTGTATGTAAGCTTCTCACCACTGTCTGAAGACTGGCTGACTGGTAAAAAGGAGTATTTTCTGTCAGTGTCTTTCAATTTTATTTAAAATGATGACATCTGTATACAGTGGTTAGTCAAGTCAAAAATCACAATATAAAAAACAGTGTCACTCCATTAATGCTTGTCCAGCCCTTCAATGTGTTAATTTTATTTTTATTTTTTATTTATTTGGATTTATTTGTCACATTTTCTGCATTAACTAAATTTTGATTCCCTTTCTCAAGAGATGACTATGATAAAGAGGTGAAGCAAGCCAAAGAGCATCAGCGGCGGCGACACACCACAACCCCTCGAAGACCCCGTCGACCTGACATGCAAGTGTACCATCCTCGAAGAACACGTAAGACTGATGTGCTTTCTCTTGACTTTTGTGCTGATTGTGCACCCATTAGCGGGAAGATAAAGTGTTTGTGTGTGTGCATGCGCTCATTATTCAGATGGTTCAGAGCCAGGGGCCGGTGCTGATGCTGAAGAAAACGAGAGTGGATCAAGCACAGAGACTGACGCCAGTGGGACTGAACTCTTTTGGCTTGAATATGAAGCTGATTCTGGTACCATTACATCCATCCTTGTGCACAAGGTTAATGCCGATTCCCTTTTATGTTTTCATAAAAATGTTTTCTTTGGTCATTTCCTGTGTGCAATTCCTTTAAATGCCTTTTGTTTCTGAAGGAGGACAAGCCTGAGAAGGTGGTAGAACGTGTTGCAGAGAAGAACATCCTGGATGCAGCCATGAGGGCAGCTCTGAAGGTTCGAATTCGAAAGGAAATTGACAAAAGGCGAGACAAACGCTGAGCAATCATCAGATTACGACCATAAAGGAGCTCCACGCAAAGAGGAGGAACGCTTCGTTTGCAGTTCTGCACTCCTCCAGAGCACTCTTGTGCATTAAGGGTATAAGAAGGATCATTTAGAGTGACTGTCAGCAGAGATCTAACATAGTGACTTATATTCAGGCCATTTTTTTTTCTTTTGTAAGAAGGAAGAGCACAGTTTATGGCTGGGAGTTGTTTTCAGGTTCAGTTGCAATTCTTGACCTTGGACAGTTGTGCTATTCTCTGATTCACATATTGGGGACACATTTAAGTTGACTGGACATTTTTAAAATTGTTACTTTTTAATAGTTACATTCAGAAGGAGCAGGTACTCTTCTGCACAGAGCCCTAAAAGCGCTGTCCTCCATGTCCTGTGGTTCTTGTGTTTACAAAGATTCTGTTTGTTAAATTAAGATTTGAACTCTTTGTGTGAAGTGTTTTCAGCTGATCATCGGTCTGTCAGCAATCCTGTGTTTAAGAAATGAGGGAAATTAGTTTTGAAGTCCGAGTCTAGTAGATGACCTTGTTGGGTTGGTAACTGTTCTGTAGGTTCCAGTGCTTTGATTTAGTTTGGATTGTTGAGAGACTTATTTTTGATACTGTGATATCTTTTTGAGGATGACACTTTACATATAAAATGTATAAAAGCCTTGCATTGCTGTCCAGTTTTATGGTGCTGAGCACCACTTTTTTTTTTTTGTCTTATATGACATAGATTCTGATTTTTAAACATGAATATAATAATGGAACATAGAAAAATACTGCATCAGTTTGATTTGAGAAATGTTTCACATCAAATTTTCAGCAGGTGGCAGCATCAGTCATACAACCACGCAGACCTCTGCTGTAGTTTTTCTCCTCCTGTTTAAATCAGGTTTTACACTGTACTTCTGTAAAAAGAATGCATTTTTCTACAGACACCTACTAAACAGTTTAGTTTCAATAAAAAGGGGCACTTTGAGTTGTTCTAATATTTCCTGTCTTTTGACTTTTTGACTAAAATACTGTGAAGAACAGAGGGGCAACGAAGAAGTAGGTGGCAAGTTGCTGTACATGGAGTAGCGCCTCAGGTTTGTATCCATTTCAGGATCTTTGTTCACTTCAGTCAGAGCTTCTCTGTCCTCTGCTTTGTCA
>JAQSNX010006769.1:0-22427 GCA_029532605.1 Oreochromis grahami
TTTCTTCCTAAGTCACCTATCTCACTCACTATGTGTTAATAGACCTCTCTGCATTGAATCATACTTTTTAGTAATCTCTGGCTCTCATCCACATCCTGTCTTTTGTCCTGTCTTCCTCCTCTCACCCCAACCGGTCACGGCAGATGGCCGCCCCTCCCTGAGCCTGGTTCTCCCAGAGGTTTCTTCCTGTTGAAAGGGAGTTTTTCTTTTCCACTTTCGCCAAAGTGCTTGCTCATACCCCCTATGATTGTTGGGGTTTTCTCTGTATGTATTATAGTAGGGTCTACCTTACAATATAATGCGCCTTGAGGTGACTGTTATTCTGATTTGGCACTGTATAGATAAAATTGAATTGAATGAGTCCTCCAAGTATGAAATGTGGGGCTCTTTACATTGAAGTGTTCCTAGTTGCTGGACCTTGTAATGCACAGGACGAGGTTCAGAGCAGAGAAATTAAGGCCACACGGAGCAGCAGGAAGTAAGCCATGCTGCCTAGCCTTCCACAATGATTACATGAGCGTGATAAGCTGATGACTGAGCTAACATGACTTATAGCACTGTGTAGCTCAGTCATAGGCCTGAGCTGGACTAAACTCTCAGCAGTTAGACAATACTCACCTGCAGAATCAGACTTAGATAAATGGTTCATAGTGTGCATAGTGTGTGCTTCTGACTGTCACTGTGTCCTATAACACGATGCCATTTTTGAAATCAAATGTGTTTCTTTAGAATATTACAGCACTTTCACAGGAACGCCTCACAGTTGCCTGTTTAAATAAACACACTTGAGTGTTTAATTTGACTGTTGGATTTGTACTTCAGTATACAGCACAGTATATCAATCTGAATGGTTACTTTCAGGTAGAAGATACACAGTTCCACATTTTAAATTTAAAAGATATAGTTCCCTTTCAGTCGATTTACTTGGTACAACACATAAGTATGGGATATCACGCCCCCGCGTGTCCTGGCTGAAGAAACCTTTATTCACGCCTTTAAGGCAGATGACGTGTGATGACACATGCACGGCCCCGCCTGCACATATAGCCGCTGTCATCATAGTCATCCCTCAGTTCTTACGCTCTTCACCTCGCTGAGAAACACCTCTGCTGAGTTGGGCTAGCTAGCTGCCGCTAGTTAGCTCCGTTGTCTGCCGACTTGAACTTAGCTTAACTGCCCCTGTTGGTGTTAGCCGCCCTCCACTGCGCAGTTGTTGCGTAGGCTGCCTGTGGAGTGCTAATTTCAAGTTTTCCTGTGCAGCGTTTTGCTTTGCGTTTTGGAATGGACTTCAAACCGAAGTGAGCAAAGCAGAAATCTTCTGTTCGCCCCTGTCCTCAGGGATGCGGTTTCTCTTTGCATGACAGCAACCAGCACAAAGCCTGCCCTGTCTGCCTGGGGATCGTCCACGCTAGGAGAGCGTTGACAGAGCCCGAAGCCAGTGCATTTTGTCGCCAGCTCCGGCGCTCGACCCTGGAAAGACGGGTGACGTTTGTGGAAAAAGTGCTGGGACGCTCGGTGTTCAAAGGATTTCATGACCACAGACATCAAAATGACAGGTCTGTAGTCATTCAGTCCTGTAATGGTGGGTTTCTTGGGAACAGGGATGATGGTGGAGCATTTGAAGCAGGAGGGAACTTCGCACAGCTCCAGGGATCTGTTGAAGATGCGGGTAAAGATGGGAGCCAGCTGTTCAGTGCAGGTTTTGAGGCAGGAGGGTGAAACACCGTCTGGTCCGGGGGCTTTCCTGGGGTTCTGTTTCTGAAACAGTCGGCTCACATCCTCTGTGTGTATTCTGAGTTTCAGGGAGGAGGAAAGAGGGGTGAGAGGTGTGATGGAGGTCGTTGAGTCTGTATGGGGGAGGGTGGCGGTGGTCATTGAGTCTGGATTGGGGAGGGTTGTGGCTAGTTGTTGAGTCTGGATTGGGGAGGGTGAGGTGGGAGAGTGAGGTGTGAGAGGTGTAGAATGTATTTAGCTCATTGGCCAGGTCTTTGTTTGCTTCAACAGTGGGTGGGGGGCATCTGTAGCTGGTGATTTCCTGCAGGCCCTTCCACACTGATGCAGGGTCGTTGGCTGAGAGCCGTTCTTTCAGCTTCTAGGAGTAGATCCTTTTGGCTGCTTTGATATCCTTTGTCAGTGTCTTCCTGGCCTGCTTGTAGAGGGCCCTGTCACCACTTCTGTAGGCATCCTCCTTGGCCTTACAAAGATGTTGGAGTTTAGGAGTGAACCATGGTTTATTGTTGTTGTATGTGTAAAAGGTCTTGGTTGGCACACACACATCTTCACAGAAACTGATGTATGATGTCACAGTGTCCGTGAGCTCATCCAGGTTCTCAGATGCAGCTTCAAAAACAGTCCAATCAGTGCAGTCAAAACAGTCCTGCAGTTCCTGCTTTGCTGCGTTAGTCCACTTCTTCACAGTTTTGACTACAGGCTTGGCATGTTTGAGTTGTTGCCTATAAACTGGAATAAGATGGACCAGGCAGTGATCAGAATGTCCCAAAGCTGCCCAGGGCACAGAGCAATAGGCATCTTTTAAAGTGGTGTAACAGTGATCCAGTGTGATGTTGTCCCTGGTAGGGCAGTCTATATGCTGTCTGTATTTGGGGAGTTCGTGGTTAAGGTTTGCTCTGTTAAAATCCCCAAGGATAATTGTAAAGGAATCCGAGAATTTCCTTTCCAGGGTGGGGATCTGGTCAGCCAGCTCGCACAGTGCGTTGTTCACATTGGCCTGAGGAGGGATGTAAACTCCGACCAGCATGAAGGAAGAAAACTCCCGCGGTGAATAAAATGGTTTACAGTTGATGAAAAAAGTTTCCAAGTTTGGGCTGCAGTATTTCTGTAACACTGTGACATCAGTACACAGTATCTGGCCCCGTCCCATAACCATGGTGTCGGCGGCCCCACAACTCTGCCGTCCAAGCACTGCAGTTTCTCTGCTTCGCAGCTGGAGAAGATTTATCAGGCTCAGACCGGCACTGCTCGCACCATGAGCTCCGTCACTGGTACGTGTCGGATCGCTGGTTCCTGATGACAGCCCGCTGGCACCTCTTCTTAACGAGGTCAGTCGCCACAGACTACATCCTCCGTGCATCCCGCTGTGCAGCGCTCTCCCTGGGCAGAGGGATGGCTTCAACAGTAGTGGCGCAGAGGCACCTGTGGCTAGGGATGGGTATCGTTTAGGTTTTATCCGATACCGGTGCCAAACCGGTACTTTTGAAACGGTGCCGGTGCTTAAACGGTGCTCGAACCGGTGCTTAAAGAATGGAGAACACAAACTTTGTCCAAAAACCTCTTATGTTTTTATTTTTAGCAGTCTCTTTTTTTCTACAAAATGATAACCAAGTTACCCTTTTCTGTTGATATAACATACGTCCTTTGGTTGGAACCGGTGCTCAAACAATGGAAAACACAAACTTTGTCCTAAAACCTCTCATGTTTAGCTGTTTTTTTTTGTAAAAAGATAACAATTTTAGCCTTTTCTGCAGCTATAGGGCATATATGTATCACTCTATCAAACAAGAAGACAGCTGCATGTAACTACGATGGTGTTTGCTAGTTCACCTTACATGCATTAATTTAATAATGTGGTTAGCCTACTTAACGTAAATTACACACGAACAACATTAAGCTACTCACCCAGAGAAGAACGGCTGCTGCTGCCATCATCATCCGTCATCATTTCTGCTACACTGGCAGGGCTAGGGCCAGGACTCTACTCTTCGGGTTCTTGGGGGATGTTGCTAACTCCGGGTCCTATAACAGGCACCACACCCGCAGTAGATGTGCTCGGTGTGAGGTCTTGCAGCAAGCTATCAAATACGGTGGATTTCTCGGCTTTTAAAAAAATGCTATGCGTCGCCAGGTGTTTCATCAGATTCAAGGTGTTACCTCCTTTGCACAGTATCACCTTAAAGCACTTGTTGCAGGCTGCTGAGTTTGCATCTTTTGCTGTGAAGTACAGCCAGACTTTTGACCGCTTCGCCTTGGGCATTTTTAATCTCTAAATGCTATAAAAGAACGTACGTCCTTGGCCCCGCCTACTATCCTTGGAAAGGTAAAATGATTGGCTAGAATCCAAAGTGTATGACATCTCAAGAAAAAAAAAGCACTGAAATAAAGCACCGAAATGTGCGCTGCTTTTCGGTCTGGTTACTACCGTCTATGTCAGAACCGGTGCCCATCCCTACCTGTGGCTGACCCTCTCTGACGTCCCGGATAGGGACAGAGCTGTATATCTGGACGCACCAGTGTCTGCGGCTGGGTTATTCGGACATTCACTCGAAGCCATTCAGGCTAGATTTGATCTGAGGAAGAAGCAGACGGAAGCTCTGCGCGACATCATCCCCAGACGTCAGGCGAAGCCCAAGCCCGCAGCTAGCTCTCACAGGCCCGCCACTCCTCTGCCGACTGGCAAGAGACCGGCACCCACTGGTGCAGTGGGTGTGCCACCAGCGGGAGCACATCCTCTGGCCCGAGCTCCACGCCAGTCAGCCTGGAGCAAAGGCCCACCCTCGGGCCCCCAGCGGGACCCGACAGCCAGGAGGAAGAAGCCTGAGCCCTCCTAGCTGTGGTTTCGAGTGGAGAAGGGGCCCAGCGGCAGGGAGCTTTTACCTCTCTGTTGCCGCACTTGAGGTGCCGCTTAAGTTCTGTTCAGGTTGTCAGCCCCAGAAGGCGCTGCACTTTCCTAACACTGTCTCCCAAGCAGGGTTTTAAATAGTTTTGCAATTTTCATTAGTTTTTATTTTTATTTCGTTTTGACTTCAGATTTTCAATTTTATATTAGTTTTAATTAGTTTTTACCAATTGTTTGCTAGTTTAGTTTAGTTTTTATTTTTTTGAAAATCCTTAGTTTCAGTTTAGTTTTGATTAGTTTCAGTTATAGTTTTAGTTGTGTTTGCAATAAAGTGTAACAAAATCCCAGTTTCATCATATCAGTCATTCTCTTCTGCTTATCCTTGGGTATGTTGCTATTCCAGCTACCATACCCTGCACCCTGGACAGGTCGCCTGTCTGTCGCAGGGCTAACACACAGAGACAGACAACTCACATTCCCACCTATGGGTTCTTTAAATAAATAAATAAAGGCAGATGAACAACCATTGATACCAGGCAACTATAAAATGTATATCTTGGCCCCAATGAGACTATTAACTCTTGCAGCACCGGGTGTTAAGGCAATTGACTCACACAGTTATGTAGATATCCCAGTCCTGTTGTCTCGGGATGCATCACGCTGCCTTGCCTGGGGTTAGCTTCTGTTTCTGGGGATAAGGGTTGGGCGTGCTCCCTTACCTTCTCAAGGTAAGCTAGGTTAGCCTTCTTGTGTAAGCTTTTCAAGTGCACTTTAAGGTTTGTGGGATTTTTTTCCTTTTAGAAATGTCCCTCATAATTTGTCTCTTTCCACTACAAGACACTTGCTTTATCCAAAACACAGTCATATTCAAAGTAATCCCAAATTGGAAGCTGGTGCTTTCTCCAGACTTTTCCTGACATGATTCTGCGCGTGGACGGAGCACCAAGACAGACGACTCGACTAACGTACTGCCACCTGCTGGCATAATGAGACACAGCAAGAAAAAAAAAACCTGGAAACTAAACTTCTTTTTCACCCTTGACTATTGTGTGACACGCACACATCAACGAAAACTAAACACATTTTTGCAATAAATTCAGTTAATTTTAGTTAGTTTTGTGTACACTCATTACAGTTTTAGTTAGTTTTCCTTTTTTTGTTTTTATTTTTATTTCCGTTAACGAAAATGTTTTTTCACTTCTAGTTTTCGTTATTTCGTTAGTTTTCGTTAACGATAATAACCTTGCTCCCAAGCACAAACCCCCTGCACAGGAAATGCCTCAGGTTGTAACTCCCTGTTCAGGTGTGTTAAATGTTCAGGTGACCACATCAAGTGTTCCCGCTGTTTTTCATTGTTGTGCCCCAGGAAAGGTGCCTCCAACAAAATGTATGAATGCACAAACCGGATTCCAAAAAAGTTGGAACACTAAACAAATTGTGAATAAAAACTGAATGCAATGATGTGGAGATGGCAAATGTCAACATTTTATTCCGAATAGAACATAAATCACGGAACAAAAGTTGAAACTGAGAAAATTTATCAACTGAAAGGAAAAATATGGTGATTCAAAATGTCATGGTGTCAACAAATCCCAAAAAAGTTGGGACAAGGCCATTTTCACCACTGTGTGGCATCTCCCCTTCTTCTTACAACACTCAACAGACGTCTGGGGACTTTGGAGACCAGTTTCTCAAGTTTAGCAATAGGAATGCTCTCCCATTCGTGTCTAATACAGGCCTCTAACTGTTCAATCGTCTTGGGCCTTCTTTGTCGCACCTTCCTCTTTATGATGCGCCAAATGTTCTCTATAGGTGAAAGATCTGGACTGCAGACTGGCCATTTCAGTACCCGGATCCTTCTCCTACGCAGCCATGATGTTGTGATTGATGCAGAATGTGGTCTGGCATTATCTTGTTGAAAAATGCAGGGTCTTCCCTGAAAGAGATGACGTCTGGATGGGAGCATATGTTGTTCTAGAACCTGAATATATTTTTCTGCATTGATGGTGCCTTTCCAGACATGCAAGCTGCCCATGCCACACACACTCATGCAACCCCATACCATCAGAGATGCAGGCTTCTGAACTGAGCGTTGATAACAACTTTGGTTGTCCTTGTCCTCTTTGGTCCGGATGACATGGCGTCCCACATTTCCAAAAAGAACTTCGAATCGTGACTTGTCTGACCACAGAACAGTCTTCCATTTTGCCACCACACTCCATTTACATGATCCCTGGCCCAGTGAAAACGCCTGAGCTTGTGGATCTTGCTTAGAAATGGCTTCTTCTTTGCACTGTAGAGTTTCAGCTGGCAACGGCGGATGGCACGGTGGATTGTGTTCACTGACAATGGTTTCTGGAAGTATTCCTGAGCCCATTCTGTGATTTCCTTTACAGTAGCATTCCTGTTTGTGGTGCAGTGTCGTTTAAGGGCCCGGAGATCACAGGCGTCCAGTATGGGTTTACGCCCTTGACCCTTACGCACAGAGATTGTTCCAGATTCTCTGAATCTTCGGATGATGTTATGCACAGTTGATGATGATAAGTGCAAAGTCTTTGCAATTTTTCGCTGGGTAACACCTTTCTGATATTGCTCCACTATCTTTCTGCGCAACATTGTGGGAATTGGTGATCCTCTACCCATCTTGGCTTCTGAGAGACACTGCCACTCTGAGAAGCTCTTTTTATACCCAATCATGTTGCCAATTAACCTAATTAGTGTTAATGGGTCTTCCAGCTCTTCGTTATGCTCAAATTGACTTTTTCCAGCCTCTTATTGCTACTTGTCCCAACTTTTTTGGGATTTGTTGACACCGTGAAATTTTGAATCAACATATTTTTCCTTTAAAATGATACATTTTCTCGGATTAAACTTTTGATCTGTCACCTACGTTCTATTCTGAATGGAATATTGACATTTGCCATCTCCACATCATTGCATTCAGTTTTTATTCACAATTTGTTTAGTGTCCCAACTTTTTTGGAATCCGGTTTGTACATGTTCCCATATTACAATCAATAAAGAGTGTTGTTTATTCTCAAACGATCACAAATCACATTCTGAGATGTGATTTGCAGAATGAGCCAGGTCAGGCAGGTGATGCATTCCCCTGCAAACATACTGGGGGGCGACAACACCCCGCTGACAGTGCTGCAGGTCAGCCGGCTGGCTGCTCACTTCCCTCAGTGGCGCTCTTGCGCCCCCTCCCCGTGGGTGCTGCGAACCATTGCCATGGGTTATCGGTTGCAGTTCCGGGTCAAGTCGCCTCGTTTCCAGAGAGTTGTAAACATGACTGTCGGCACCGAGGCGGCCATGAAATAAAGGCGCTATCCGGTCTTTAAGTGATGACGTGACGAATCCTGCTTCCGGGCCCAAACTACCCTGCGTTTAATAAGGCTTTTGTGTTTTTAACATGTTTTAATGCTTTGTATCTTGTTCTATTTAATCGCAAAAAGCCCCTAAAAACAGTCAGTGATCACTGTCAGCCTCTCTCGGTTTTTATTATCGCTATTCATTTTAAAGCTCAGTTTTTAAAACCTTACCATGTAACTACAGCCCAGCCCATGCAGCAGTATATGAATGACTAACCTTGTATTGTGGATCGATTATCTCAGTTGTTCTCCTGACTGAAGTTCGGTCCGTTTACAGCATCCTGCTATACGATTGCATTTGTCCCTGACCACCTCACGTTAACTTTTATCATGTGGAAAAAAGTTAGCGTTCATCCTTCAGCTTCCCTGTTCATATTACGCTAACATAGCTGTGTCACCAGCGATCACGTAACACATCGTTATATACCAGGTAGTCAAACTTCAGCAACCCTACAAACGTCACTGTTGTTTAGTTTTCTGTCTTCATTTATGTCGGAAGTGATAGCAGAGCTGTATGCCTTAATTTGTTTCCGAAATCCCTCAGTCAGGACAGGCTATATTGTGTTTAGATGGAAGCTAGCGAGCTAACTCCCTGCTAACTTGTAACTCCGTTAAATGTCATAAATTCCATTTTCATGGATGCCTGGATGTTAAACTTAATTGTTACACCTGGTAGAGCAGCAACGCTGATCATTTTATTACAGATGAAAGGATTTAGACAGCTTTTAACTCTCAATGATGCCATACTGATCGCTTGACTTATGGACCTGCAGCGGAGTTTGGGCCCAGACACGGCTAATGACGTCAGACTTAAAGACCGGATAGCAGAAAAGAGCAATATGAGTGGTCCCCACTTCGGAGACAGACAAAGGTTGGTACAGCAGTTATTTTGTTGTTCCGAAAAAAGGGGGAGGGCTTCGTCTCATCCTTGACCTGCGAGTCTTGAACACGTATCTACGAACGTACAAGTTCAAGATGCTAACACTCAAGCAGCTCTTGAATGCAGTCGGCCCGGGAGATTGGTTTGCAACAATCGATCTAACAGATGCTTATTTTCATGTGGCTATACACCTGAAACACAGGCAGTTTCTGAGGTTTGCATTCGAGGGCATTGCCTACGAATACCTAGTGCTACTGTTTGGGCTGTCGCTGGCTCCTCGCACCTTTGCAAAATGTGCTGAAGCAGCGCTAGCGCCCCTCAGAGAGAGAGGCATCCGCATCTTAGCCTACCTAGACGACTGGGCTCTCGTAGCTTGCTCCAGAGAGCAGGCAGAGACACAGCGCGTCACTGGTTCTGTCACACATTCAGACACTGGGGTTCTCTGTGAACTTTCAAAGGAGCTCGCTAATCCCGAGTCAGCAGATTTCTTTCCTCGGTTTGGAAATATGCTCGCTTTCCAGCTTTCTTTTTGCTTCCAGGGTAAATACTCACTGCCCCCTGTTCTTCTCCATAATCGACCACGATGTACCCTTGGTCATGGACGCGCTAGCGCACCAATGGCCAGACATGCTCCTGTATGCATTTCCCCCAGTGGAAATGATATCTCCAGTTCTAGAGAGAGTGCGTTGGCATTCCCTCTCTCTGATTCTAGTGGCCCCTTGGTGGCCCACAAGGTCGTGGTATGCAGAGATAATCAGCCTGCTAGCAGCGAGTCCTTGGCAGTTTCCTCTCCGCAGGGACCTCCTCTCTCAGGCAGGAGGGGAAGTGGTTCATCCGCGCCCGGATCTGTGGCGCCTTCATGCTTACCTGCTGAGAGGTTAAACTTGATTGCTAAGGGTTTGCCACCTAGTGTGATAGCGACAATTCAGAGCACCAGGGCCTCATCTACTAGAGGCTTGTATGCTTACAAATGGCGAGCCTTCGAGCAATGGTGCCAGGACCGCCACACTCTCCCATTTCAGTGCTCTATTGTGGATGTTTTGACACTCCTGCAGGAGCTGCTGGATAAGGGCCTTTCATTTTCGACAATTAAGGTTTATTTAGCAGCTATATCTGCTTGTCATATTGGCTTTGACGGGATGACACCAGGTGCACATTCCCTTGCCATACGTTTCCTGAAAGGGGTTCGCCGGCTGAGACCCGTGCTTAAGTCCAGTGTCCCTGCTTGGGATTTGTGTTTGGTGCTGGAGGCCCTTTCTAGCCCCCCGTTTGAACCCATTGAGTCTGTGGATATGAAATTTCTTTCATATAAGACTGCATTACTTCTCGCTTTGGCTTTGGCAAAGCGAGTGGGTGACCTTCATGCGCTGTCTGTGCATCCCTCCTGCACACAGTTCTCTCCTGATGGCCACAAGGTTGTATTGCATCCAAATGCTGCCTATTTTCCCAAGATCATGCCTGCATCTTATAGCTCAATGGAGTTTGAGCTGCTGAGCTTTTGCTCCCCTCCTTTTGCATCTGAGGAGCAGAGGAGGATGCATTCTCTTTGTCCAGTGCGTGTGCGACGCACCTACATTGAGTCCACTCAGAATGTGCGTTTATGTGACCAGCTGTTTGTTTGCTTTGCTAATCAAAATAGAGGTAGAGCTCTGTCTAAACAGAGGCTGTCCCACTGGATTATAGAAGCTATCTCACTAGCATACGGCACCAAAGGTCTTGCTTTGCCGCAGGGGGTGAGAGCTCATTCCACCAGGGGGATGGCAAACTCATGGGCTCTTTTTAAAGGGGTGCCCTGTAGGTGATATTTGTGCGGCAGCTAGTTGGGCATCACCGTTACAGCCCCTTCGGTGGCTCATACTGTCCTTTCTGCTGGGCCTACCGCTCACTAAGGATGCAGTGGTCCGATTCCGGTTCGGTGGCTGCTCTGCGGGGCGTGTATATATGTCCCATACTTATGTGTTGTACCTCGTTCCTCTCCTTCAGGGAACAGAAGTTATAGACATAACTATTCTATTCAGTTAATGCTACAGTGTGCAGGTCACTCGATCAGTGATTTGTGTTACTAAATTGTGATTTGTTGTGCTTTTATGTACTGAAGGTAAATAAGTATTGAACATGCTTACTGAATGTATTTAATACTCCATACAAAAGCCTTTGTTGGTGATGCCAGCTTCAAGACGCCTACTGTATGGAGAAACCAGTCACATGCATTTCTAAATGTGATTCTGTCTTCAAATCCTGAAGGTTCCAGGATTTCTGATTCTGATCATTTTCACTCCTCTGTCTGAAATCTGGCGTGGGAAGCACACTGCTCACTGGAACCTTCAGTAGTTTAGAAATCCTTCTGGAACCAATGCCATCTGTATGTTTTGCAAGAATAATGTTGTGAAGGTCTTGAGGGAGCTCACTGGTTTTACCCATCATGAGATGTTGCTTGTATGACACTGTTTTGTAATGCATCAGCTGGGACTGAACTAGCTGATATCAATTTCCACTAAGTGGCAGGGTTGCTTTCTAATTACTGATAGATTTCAGCAGCTGTCATGACTTTCTGCACTTCCCCGTGTTCAATACTTTTTCCCTGTTCCCATTTCTCATTATTACACATAATTTATGGACATCTACGGTTTGTTTTCTTTGCATGTGTGGATTGGATGGGTTGTTACCAACATCTGGTGAGAATTTCATGTCAGTAGCACCTTTAGAAATGTATTTACTTAGCAAACTTATTTTACCTGCTTAATGTGCTGGTTATAATGGCCGTACTGGTAGTGACTAGAACAAATGTTCTCTTTGGGAACAACAAACTTTATGGTAACTATCTCTGTCTTAACTATCAGACCAGTGTCAGGTAGCTGCAGACTCTCTAGCAGAGACCAAAAAAAGAAAGACACAAAGTAAAAGCACTGTTGCGCTCACTTTTATTCATATATATATATATATTAGTCATGTGTTTGACTGCCATCGTTAAAAAGTGTGACTCATCACATTATCACCTGTAAGCATAAATAATGACTTTTTTTTCTCTCTTGAAACCTGGTAAATAAACCAACTGAAAACAGTTACGGGTCATTTTCAGCACCATTGAATATTACATTCTCTATATTGCATCAGGATATAAAAATAAACAGATATAGTGTTTTTAAAACATTCTTTCCATGTTGTTCAATGGCATGAAACAAGAGAGGAAGAAAAGACCCCATACTGACAATGGGGATTATTACCGTTATCGTCTGTATTATGAATCTGTAGCCGATCCTTAGCGGACCGTGCGCTCATCCGTTCACAGCACTTTTAAAACATCAGTAGCAGCCACACGTGGGAGAAACAAATGAAATAAAACACGAGTAAGAGGCAGACTTCTTCTCTGTAACATTTCACACTCACAGTG
Organism: Oreochromis grahami; assembly: GCA_029532605.1. Taxonomy (NCBI): domain Eukaryota; kingdom Metazoa; phylum Chordata; class Actinopteri; order Cichliformes; family Cichlidae; genus Oreochromis; species Oreochromis grahami. The sequence continues at coordinate 12,216 of JAQSNX010006769.1, forward strand.
CCACCGACCCTCCCAACCACTTTTAGAGGACAAAAGAAAAACAGGAGAGTGAAGGAGATGCTAACAGAGACCTGGGAGTGCTGTAGGGTTGTGGGAGGGTAAACCAAGCAGGCCGCTGGGCTGCAAGCTTCCCGTAACCATGACCAGTCCAGTTACAGTCACGCTCTAAACACAGTACATCCACAGTCCAGGATGGTAACGATGCTAGGGGCCTCTGCTAACCCCCACCCCGCCCCAAAAACCATCAATAACCCCCCCCCTCACCAACATGAATTCAAAGCAGAAAAACGTGATGAAAGAAAGCAAGAAAAAAAATAAAATAAACTGCGTCGTCTCAGTTTTAATGGTTTGAGGCAAACAAGAAGATCACAAAGAGAAGACGAAGAAGAAAGAAAGGCGTGGTCAGGACCAGAGTTCAGTTCGCAGTGCATAGAGAGGGGCTTCTGAGATGGAGACTGAGTCACCTGGTTGGTTCAATCAGATGGGATTATTGCCCTCTGTCAAACTCACACACACACGCACACATGCACAGAGTAAACGCACATCCACCCACAACCAGCAACATGTGGGAGTACAAACGGAGAGCAGAATTAAAAAAGCCAGTGGTTTCCAGCCTGTCCCCCCATCCAGCCATCTCTGCGGAGTGATGTGTTTGTGTGAGCCATGTAATGTATGTCCACTTAAAATTTCCAAACAGGCCAGGCTCCAACAGCACTCTCATGTGTTGCGTGTCCATCCGTCCAGTGTCTGTCTGTGAGTCAGAGTGGTGCTGTGGCCTGCCCTCCTCTACGACGCTTCACATTCGCGAGGAGCAAGCCAGCTCGTAGAACAAGACGTAGGCGTCGCTGCTGCGCACTTGGCTGGAGGACATTGGCGTTACTCTGAAAGGAAAGCAAGAGAGGAGAGTATATAAAGTATATAAATAAAATAAAATTGAGCCGTAGAACACTTGATTATAACGTATCATTTATATATTTTATTCAAGCAAAGATTATCTCATCATCCTCTGAGTGAGTTAGCGTGTCTTTACAGATATTAACTATAATCGCAGTCTGTTTGAGCAATTAGTATTCAGTAGGATGCCATAGAGTGTAACTTCTATCTTACTCTAATAGAAGTTACAACATGATAAATGAGATAAAAAGTCAAACTGAAAGTTAGTGCACGAAGGGAATGAAGCTGTCAGGCACTATAGTTGCTACTTCAGTCACACACTGCTGGCTAAAACATCCAACCCAGACTTTGAATGTAATTACTGAGTTAGCTGGAAGCTCCACCTGAGCCTCATTTGTGTGTGAGCACCGTATTAAAAGCAGAATGTCTGAATTTGGTGATTTTGAGATGAGATGTGAAGTCTGAGGGAGACCACGTGCTAACATGGTTTCCAAATGGATTAATTCTGTTGGCTAGTGCTGATGCCAGGAGGATGTGTAACAAATGATGTATGCCTTCCAGGCACAACTTTGATGCTTGATTTATAGGAGAGCATTAAATCAACGCTGCAGCCTGACATACGCCTTCCCTTAAACATCTGTTTAGTTGTGTGAGTGTAGAATACAGTACTGTTAAATGTAACACAGTTGTAATTGTTTCTAGCTTGCTCATTATGCTGATGCAGCAATGTGGAACAGTGTCGAAATCTATGAGCGTTCTTGTTTTCTGAGCTTGAAATCATGTGTGTGCACTCAGTCAGCTCTGTCTTCTGTTTCAGTAAAAGTTACTGTTGTTCAAGATTTATCAGCTCCAACGTGTACAGCTCAGTTTCAGATGTAATGTCAGAACAAAGCAGACACACACGGGTAGAAAAGCAAACGACACTAACGATTCACTGACTCTTTATGGATGGTGGCTTCACCAGGGTTAATCTTACTTTGCAGTAATGCATATGTGTATATACTGTATGCATGTATGAGGAGGTAAAGGAAAACAAATTCACTTAGTCAATCTAATTTGCTTTGTTTCCATACTGGAGTAACTTTCAGAATCATCATCAATTCATTTATCTTTCATGAAGCTATCAAATGGTTTCAGTGCCAGCGTGCATGCTGTACACTCCCAAAAACACACACAGAACAGCGTGAGTTATGTGTAGTCATCAAGGTACAACCCCCAAAGAGTGATGGAGAACCAGCATCAGACCTAACGACAGTGTTGAGTAAGAGGCAGCGTGGAAGGTTATGAATGAGTGCAGCGCAGCGCAGCAGGAAACAGCCTGGAGTGACGAACGGGATGCTGAGCAGAGCAGATAGCACCCGCAACTCTTACTATTACTCCTCAACTCTGTTATCTTAAGCAGGGGGTGTTTGTGTGCTTGTGAGAGCAATAACAGCCTGTAAAATTATCATTATCAACGAGCTGACTTCTTCACACAGCTCCTATGATCTTCTACACGAACAGTGAACTGTCATAGTAACACTAAGTGTGTGTGTGTGTGTGTGATTTGTGGCAAATCTACCTGGAGTCATTGAACGTGTACCATTCTCCCGAGCTGGGATTGCGACAGTAGGCTGTGTAGTGGCCACCCATAGTGGTGCCTGAGTGGTTGGACACTGCGTACAGGTTGTACACTGCATTTACTGCAAGGCGACAAAACACATGTTTAAAGGGACAGTTCACCCTAAAATCAAATCTACATATTGTCTCACTAGCCTGTAGTGATTGCTCACCACAATGGGCCATGACTTTAATACGGGGCCATCTAGTTCCATTATACTCCATTAAAGTATAATGTAACTAGAAAAAAAATCTGAATGGAGAATAGTTTCATGTAGAAACTATTTTTTTAATGTTGTACAAACCGGATTCCAAAAAAGTTGGGACACTAAACAAATTGTGAATAAAAACTGAATGCAATGATGTGGAGATGGCAAATGTCAACATTTTATTCCGAATAGAACATAAATCACGGAACAAAAGTTGAAACTGAGAAAATTTATCAACTGAAAGGAAAAATATGGTGATTCAAAATGTCATGGTGTCAACAAATCCCAAAAAAGTTGGGACAAGGCCATTTTCACCACTGTGTGGCATCTCCCCTTCTTCTTACAACACTCAACAGACGTCTGGGGACCAGTTTCTCAAGTTTAGCAATAGGAATGCTCTCCCATTCGTGTCTAATACAGGCCTCTAACTGTTCAATCGTCTTGGGCCTTCTTTGTCGCACCTTCCTCTCTATGATGCGCCAAATGTTCTCTATAGGTGAAAGATCTGGACTGCAGACTGGCCATTTCAGTACCCGGATCCTTCTCCTACGCAGCCATGATGTTGTGATTGATGCAGAATGTGGTCTGGCATTATCTTGTTGAAAAATGCAGGGTCTTCCCTGAAAGAGATGACGTCTGGATGGGAGCATATGCTGTTCTAGAACCTGAATATATTTTTCTGCATTGATGGTGCCTTTCCAGACATGCAAGCTGCCCATGCCACACGCACTCATGCAACCCCATACCATCAGAGACGCAGGCTTCTGAACTGAGCGTTGATAACAACTTGGGTTGTCCTTGTCCTCTTTGGTCCGGATGACATGGCGTCCCACATTTCCAAAAAGAACTTCGAATCGTGACTCGTCTGACCACAGAACAGTCTTCCATTTTGCCACGCTCCATTTTACATGATCCCTGGCCCAGTGAAAACGCCTGAGCTTGTGGATCTTGCTTAGAAATGGCTTCTTCTTTGCACTGTAGAGTTTCAGCTGGCAACGGCGGATGGCACGGTGGATTGTGTTCACTGACAATGGTTTCTGGAAGTATTCCTGAGCCCATTCTGTGATTTCCTTTACAGTAGCATTCCTGTTTGTGGTGCAGTGTCGTTTAAGGGCCCGGAGATCACGGGCGTCCAGTATGGGTTTACGCCCTTGACCCTTACGCACAGAGATTGTTCCAGATTCTCTGAATCTTCGGATGATGTTATGCACAGTTGATGATGATAACTGCAAAGTCTTTGCAATTTTTCGCTGGGTAACACCTTTCTGATATTGCTCCACTATCTTTCTGCGCAACATTGTGGGAATTGGTGATCCTCTACCCATCTTGGCTTCTGAGAGACACTGCCGCTCTGAGAAGCTCTTTTTATACCCAATCATGTTGCCAATTAACCTAATTAGTGTTAATTGGTCTTCCAGCTCTTCGTTATGCTCACATTTACTTTTTCCAGCCTCTTATTGCTACTTGTCCCAACTTTTTTGGGATTTGTTGACACCGTGAAATTTTGAATCAACATATTTTTCCTTTAAAATGATACATTTTCTCGGAATAAACTTTTGATCTGTCACCTACGTTCTGTTCTGAATGGAATATTCACATTTGCCATCTCCACATCATTGCATTCAGTTTTTATTCACAATTTGTTTAGTGTCCCAACTTTTTTGGAATCCGGTTTGTAGATCTGGGGCAGTGGCTTGAACTGTGCCTCACAGCACAAAGGCAGATATCTCCACTAGCTCACACCTAAACACTGAATAAACTTCACTGTGAGCCAGAGAGAAAAGTTCTACATTTAGTGTGAACATAGCGTTCTGTGACAGTCCGCTCGTGGCGAGTACAAGTTTATTACTTACTGCTGTTTTCAGAGGCAAACTCCCGCAGGTCAAGATCCTTCATGGGGAAGTTAACAAATGTGGACAGTTTGCTGGTTCTTCGTGCCTCAGAGAAGCGCTTAAGGTCTTTAGAGGAAAGGGGAGTCAAGGAACAGCCGCTCTGCATACAGCAAACTGTACATCAAGCCAACATTCAACATGACTACTCGGAACACCTTCACTCCACCGAGGCTTTAGAATAACACATCCATCACCTCAGTGACTTGACAAATTCATAACAGCCAATTAGCAGCTCGCTAAAACATCTGATCATGTGCGCCGTCAGCACTCACTCACTTAATTATACTGTTGGGCTTATACACATGACAGCTTCCTGCCTGCATGGCAGGGCTATCTGCTAACTGTTCACAGCACTTTTCTATTGCAGCTATGTCAGAAGCTCTTACTGCAGTCAGCTAATTACTAGAAAAACACTTTTTGCAATTCAGTAGAACAGAATACAAAGCAGTAAGTCATAAAATCTCAATAAAGCATTCAGCTATCCCACATGCCTCAGTACAGCATCACAGCAGGTGTTTAATAGAACACAGTAGTGTCACACTCTGTTGTCCAAAGCAAAGGATACGCAGCACTAAAATCTTGGGGAATTTCTGTATTGTGAACTTTTTAGTGCATCTCCTCCTGGCTTTACATCTGTAGCACGTCTGTGAGAAGAAACAGAATAAGATCAGTCAGTGTTTAAGAACAGGAATCGTAGAGGAACCACCACACAAGATAAAAAGCACAAGTTACTCACTCAGTCTAAACTATCTCTGACCATCTATGTGCAGCTTACATTTGTACTGAGCATAAAACAAACTGCAGTTTACAGATAGTTTCCCTTTTAGATGCTGTGTAAGTTCTGTGGGAAGGATTTTCTGGGAAAGAAAGCCTTTAAATTGAATTACTTTATAAGTGTTTTACAGTTTGTTGTTGAACAAGAAAATTCCAAACCAGTTTTCCTAACTTTGCTGCCTCTGCAGTTACTTTGCTCTGCCTTTGTAGGGCGGTGTAACTCCTCTAATTACATGAATTTGAAGAGTTTCTGAAGAAACTCTTCAAATTATTGTGTGGATGCTTTAAGCATCTGTTAGATCATTTTGTGCGACTGGAGCTGGACTAGTATGGTACGACTTTTGGTGTTCATGACTTTTATAGTTTTTTAAATATTAATATTTTAGTGCAAATTTAGAAAGATTCTACTTTTGGCGCCATAGAAACAGACTTCATTTGTGGTGTCTTGGCTCTCTCTAGTGGTATACCCGGAGTAGTACAGGCGAAAAGATCTATCCTTGGCCCAAAACTCCATATCCCACAATTCATAGCACGCCTCTACAGAGGCCTCTACCGAGTCAAACAATGGCAGCCACCACTTCGTTTTATATGTCTTTTATTTGTGTTTCTAGGTCACAAACTAAACTTTTAAGACATTTTCAGGTGAGAATATAGGTGTGTAAACTTCAAATATCTGCTCGTTTTATCAAGACATCCCATATTAGCAACAGTTGTCTTATGTGTTGCTGATAGCCAGCTGGCTAGCTAGCGCCGCTAGCATAGCTAGCTAGCGCTGCTAGCGACCCTCAAAGCACCCAGCCTTGGCTTATAGTGACGCGGCTAAAATTTGTTGCAACACCCGATGGCTCGCCAAGTCTGTGTTTTAGCTGGATTTATTTTTCGCTTATATGGGCCGATGATGCTGGTCGATGTGGAAAAAATAACTGAGTTGTTTGGTGGTGGAGCTAGCCGGAGCTACAACAGAGGGCAGCTATCCACCGGTGTGTGACAGAAAGGACATGCCGCGAACCACACATACGAGGCAGGGCAGGCGACCGCCGATCGACCGGTGGTTGCTAACCTGGAGGTCAATCGTGGATCAGGGAAAGCGAAGGTGGTTGCTAACCTGGAGGTCAATCGTGGATCAGGGAAATCGAAGGTGGTTGCTAACCTGGAGGTCAATCGTGGATCAGGGAAAGCGAAGGCAGGAGCTGAGGGGTGAACTGAATTTCAGGTAAGAAGTTATGAACTGCACTCTATTTGGGTCAGATATAAACAGAGTTTAGGTGTAGTTTATTTTCGTTGTGCTGACCTTTTACAATCGTACTGTGTGCTAGCTAGCACGACAGCTGTGTGCGCGGTAAGTTACTGATGTTGAACTTTATTTTATTCATAAGGGTTGGTTCGTGAGAGTTGCCATACAAACGGAATCGTCCCACATTCAGAGAAAACATTACGATTTATTCTGTCGTTACAAAGCCTCCCCTGTCATTCTCTCGCCAGTTGCAACTTCACTCATGAAACTGATCAACGATCGGCTTTTCGCTCTTGTTTATCGCGCTAAAGAACAGCAGCACGTTTAAGCTTGATCAGCTGTTGTTAGAATTCATTTGATTTTAATTTCTAGTATCAGCTGATGTTTTCTGGAGCCACAGCTGAAAAAAGGGAAGTTATGAACTGTTTTTGAGAGACAAATACAGGGAGTGCAGAATTATTAGGCAAGTTGTATTTTTGAGGAATAATTTTATTACTGAACAACAACCATGTTCTCAATGAACCCAAAAAACTCATTAATATCAAAGCTGAATGTTTTTGGAAGTAGTTTTTAGTTTGTTTTTAGTTTTAGCTATTTTAGGGGGATATCTGTGTGTGCAGGTGACTATTACTGTGCATAATTATTAGGCAACTTAACAAAAAACTAATATATACCCATTTCAATTATTTATTTTTACCAGTGAAACCAATATAACATCTCCACATTCACAAATATACATTTCTGACATTCAAAAACAAAACAAAAACAAATCAGCGACCAATATAGCCACCTTTCTTTGCAAGGACACTCAAAAGCCTGCCATCCATGGATTCTGTCAGTGTTTTGATCTGTTCACCATCAACATTGCATGCAGCAGCAACCACAGCCTCCCAGACACTGTTCAGAGAGGTGTACTGTTTTCCCTCCTTGTAAATCTCACATTTGATGATGGACCACAGGTTCTCAATGGGGTTCAGATCAGGTGAACAATGAGGCCATGTCATTAGTTTTTCTTCTTTTATACCCTTTCTTGCCAGCCACGCTGTGGAGTACTTGGACGCGTGTGATGGAGCATTGTCCTGCATGAAAATCATGTTTTTCTTGAAGGATGCAGACTTCTTCCTGTACCACTGCTTGAAGAAGGTGTCTTCCAGAAACTGGCAGTAGGACTGGGAGTTGAGCTTGACTCCATCCTCAACCCGAAAAGGCCCCACAAGTTCATCTTTGATGATACCAGCCCAAACCAGTACTCCACCTCCACCTTGCTGGCGTCTGAGTGGGACTGGAGCTCTCTGCCCTTTACCAATCCAGCCACGGGCCCATCCATCTGGCCCATCAAGACTCACTCTCATTTCATCAGTCCATAAAACCTTAGAAAAATCAGTCTTGAGATATTTCTTGGCCCAGTCTTGACGTTTCAGCTTGTGTGTCTTGTTCAGTGGTGGTCGTCTTTCAGCTTTTCTTACCTTGGCCATGTCTCTGAGTATTGCACACCTTGTGCTTTTGGGCACTCCAGTGATGCTGCAGCTCTGAAATATGGCCAAACTGGTGGCAAGTGGCATCTTGGCAGCTGCACGCTTGACTTTTCTCAGTTCATGGGCAGTTATTTTGCGCCTTGGTTTTTCCACACGCTTCTTGCGACCCTGTTGACTATTTTGAATGAAACGCTTGATTGTTCGATGATCATGCTTCAGAAGCTTTGCAATTTTAAGACTGCTGCATCCCTCTGCAAGATATCTCACTATTTTTGACTTTTCTGAGCCTGTCAAGTCCTTCTTTTGACCCATTTTGCCAAAGGAAAGGAAGTTGCCTAATAGTTATGCACACCTGATATAGGGTGTTGATGTCATTAGACCACACCCCTTCTCATTACAGAGATGCACATCACCTAATATGCTTAATTGGTAGTAGGCTTTCGAGCCTATACAGCTTGGAGTAAGACAACATGCATGAAGAGGATGATGTGGACAAAATACTCATTTGCCTAATAATTCTGCACTCTCTGTAAACAGCAAGCTCCTTTTTTTGTGTAGCTGACAGCTGGTAACTGTGCAGGGGCGGATCTAGCAAAGCTTTTGCCAGGGGGCCAGGTAGGCCATTAACAGAGAAAGGTGGACACAAAGATATACTTTTCTTTCTTACTCTCATATAAAATATTTAGCTTTTATTAAATAGTTATCTGAATCTTACAACCAAAGTTTGTATAATAATACACAAGATTGGCTGTAGACCATTGTTCATCATTCAGAACACTGTGTAAAAATAACAAAAGACAAAAAGTGAATGCAAAAGTGCATAAATATTTATTTTACGTGTTTGATGTGTGTGGCGGGCGTGGTCTGCAGTGCCGCTGCTGGGGAGGTGGACCCACCTGAGCGGCATCTGCAATCACGCCTCTCGGGCATTGTCTGTGCTCTCTCGGCTGTTTTTAGGGTGTGTGTCGGGCTGTAAGTTGAAAAGCTACAGCCGGTTGTGTGGGTACACCAACCATGTGTGAAAGGTGGTCCATAACGTAATGCTTCAAAGCGTGTTCGTGCAAACATTGTCGGGTCTGCCGTGGTACAATGGGGACTTCTGCTCATGAACCTCTGTGCACAGCGTCTGCAAATCGGGGCTGTACAAAGCAACTTCATCTTTACACAAAACTGTAAGCTGTCATCTGTGAAGTGTGAGCGGTGTTTGTTTTTACCATAGTTCATGGTGGAGAATGGCTGCTCTTCTGAGTTTTGCCCTAAGCAGCCGTAAGAATGGCAAACTACACAGATTAGCAGCGGCATAGGCACACATAAAATTTCTTCAGAAATTTTCGCTTTCTAGTTGTGTGGATGCTTTAAGCATCCACACTATTGAGTTCCTGTTTCTCTTTATTCTTTATTATTGTGTGGATGCTTTAAGCATCCACACTATTGAGTTCCTGTTTCTCTTTATTCTTTATTATTGTGTGGATGCTTTAAGCATCCACACTATTGAGTTCCTGTTTCTCTTTATTGTGTGGAGGCATCCACACTATTGAGTTCCTGTTTCTCTTTATTCTTTATACTTTATTATTATTGTGTGGATGCTTTAAGCATTATTATTATTATTATTATTATTATTATTGTGTGGATGCATCCACACTATTGAGTTCCTGTTTCTCTTTATTCTTTATACTTTATTCTTCTAGTTGCTTCACTTTTTTCACTTTTTTTGGCACTTAACTACTTTCCACAATTTTCAGCCGATTTTCACCGTTCAAATTTTAAACTATTCTGCTATTTCTGCTAATGCCGGCTATGACTTTTGGTATTTTATGCTATTATACTTTTTAAAATATTAAGCTTTTTTCCTTTAATTTGTCCCATTGAAATGAATGGGAAACTTCCGCAATTCTGCTAAAACTTGCTTGTTTTTGAAACTTAACTACTTTTTCCTACTTTCACGTAGAACAACCATTCAAACTTTAAAATGTTCACAAATTATTGGGCTATTCATTAATGATTCACCTTTTTCATATCTGTTACGGTTTTCATCTTATCCCTCTTTAAGTTTTGAGTTGCATCTTTGTGATTTTTCACAAAATACATGCGTTGTTATGGTTGCTATGCACTTGGCTTCCAGTGTGCCACTGAAG
>JAQSNX010006770.1:0-21692 GCA_029532605.1 Oreochromis grahami
CGGATGGCACGGTGGATTGTGTTCACTGACAATGGTTTCTGGAAGTATTCCTGAGCCCATTCTGTGATTTCCTTTACAGTAGCATTCCTGTTTGTGGTGCAGTGTCGTTTAAGGGCCCGGAGATCACGGGCGTCCAGTATGGGTTTACGCCCTTGACCCTTACGCACAGAGATTGTTCCAGATTCTCTGAATCTTCGGATGATGTTATGCACAGTTGATGATGATAACTGCAAAGTCTTTGCAATTTTTCGCTGGGTAACACCTTTCTGATATTGCTCCACTATCTTTCTGCGCAACATTGTGGGAATTGGTGATCCTCTACCCATCTTGGCTTCTGAGAGACACTGCCACTCTGAGAAGCTCTTTTTATACCCAATCATGTTGCCAATTAACCTAATTGGTGTTAATTGGTCTTCCAGCTCTTCGTTATGCTCACATTTACTTTTTCCAGCCTCTTATTGCTACTTGTCCCAACTTTTTTGGGATTTGTTGACACTGTGAAATTTTGAATCAACATATTTTTCCTTTGAAATGATACATTTTCTCAGAATAAACTTTTGATCTGTCACCTACGTTCTATTACAAATAAAATATTGACATTTGCCGTCTCCACATCATTGCATTCAGTTTTTATTCACAATTTGTTTAGTGTCCCAACTTTTTTGGAATCCGGTTTGTACTTTTCCCTGGAACACTCTCTCACAGTCTGTTCTCTAAAACCTAAAAGAGGAATTATGGATTTGATCAACTGGTCCCTGAATGCAATTGACACCCCTTTCTCAACGAGAAGTCTGGGCTCGGGTGAGCCTGAGTGCTGAAGATATCTACCTATTCGGAACCATGGTAACAGGGTTCTTGCTGATCGGAGCTGGCTTGGCCCTGGCTTATCGAAGAATTAAGGAAGCGGAACCGGCTGTTCAAACCCCCACAAGGCTGCCCGCTGGGATTGAACCGATGGGACGAGGCATGAGTTTCTCAAAATGGGCTCATTGAGTGCAGCACGGATAAGATCTTGAACCGCACGGCTGCCGTGAATACTCAGAACAAGAGCTCTGAGTGCAAACTGGATTACATCTGGAGGGGCTCGCTCGGAATAACACCTCTGAGCGCAAATTGGATCACATCTTGGAGAAGCTCACTGCGGTCGTGAGTTCTCAGAATCGGCTCTTTGAGCACAAGAATGACAACATCACGGACCGTAAGTTTGATAACATCATGGAGAAGCTCGCGGCTCCCCAACGGGGGATTGAGTGACCAGTGTTGGACTGTTAGAACAGCTTTGAAATTCATATGAGTTGTTCGCAGTAAAGTTAAAACCACCATCACTTCATGCGGATACCCCTTCGGCGCCAGCTGCGGTCTCAAGGCTGGAGCTGAACAAAACACCCTGATAACGACTGTGTTGAGACTGTTCTTCCCATTCTATGCAAGGCCACTTGGGTTGGCTGGAAGACTGTTTACTTAGCCTGGCAGGGCGAAGGACACTGTCTCAGCTGAACTCTGGACACACACACACACACACACACACGCACACAGACATATGTACACATGCAGATGTACACTCATCCCCCCTCCAAACGCCTTCGACGCTTATTCCCTTCCGATGCTGACGGTGGATCATGGAGACCAGCGCATAGGTGTTTGTGTAATGTATGTATGGTCAGAAGGGTAAGACGGCGCTGGCATGGCTGGCAGCCTTAACCCAATTTCCCTCGGGATGAATAAAGTATGATCAATCAATCAATCAAAACGTCAAACTTTAACCAACTAAGTTTTTAGGACAAATTACAAATATATGATTTGAAGTGTTTTTTTGAGGATCTGTGGTTGTTCATCAGAAAGTTTTCACGGTAAGTTTAACATCTAGGCTACTTTATTTCGAGATAAAAACATCACTAGCACTAGTTGATATTTAGACCAATGCTCAATAACTTAGCGCTAGCATGCTAGTTCAGCCGAAAAGCACAGTCAAACTCTTGAAATGCTAAAAATGATCACCTGCGTCTTTTGTAAAAAAGATATTGGTCACATTGAGAGGCTATGTACTACATTGCAGAGTGCATAGGAATGAGCCTTGTTGTCTTTTTAAATGTGTTGGCGCCAATTGCAGTCAAACATTCACCACTTACTCTGCTTTCAAGGGGCATTTTTATCGTGTGCACAATGCACCTGCACTTTAAGCTGCTCCTAAAGCTCTTGTTGCAGATTTAAAATGTCCGGTTTCATTATGTGCCCGCCATTTTCACACAGTGAAAGAGCTAGTGTCTCACTTAAATGATCGTATTGGCGAGGGCAGGCCTGTCATGTCCAGTAAGTGGTTGTAAGCATGTTTTTACAAAAAAGTCATCATTTACTTCTCACATGTGTAGGAAGTGTACAAGAATTCTCACCCTCAGTCCCCAAATGGAGATTGTGGGTTTAGAAAGTTCTGGTACGGGAGCTGGGGTCAAGCGGGTAAGAAGGGGTGGACGGCGCGAGGGCTGTGGATCGTTTTGGGCTGGGACGATGAAGGTGGAAGCAGGACGTGACGGGGCGCTGCACGACTTGCAGGAGAGAGAAGAACGGGCGGCGAAGAAGCGGCAGTAGAGTTCCTGATCGAGACTGCCCCAGAAAGTGTCTTGGTTAAACTGCTGAAGGCGAGCAGCTGCCTGAGAAGCAAACTGGTTGTAGTACTGATAGAAGCCGGTGCTGCCGAATTGTAACGCGAGATCGAGAATAATAGTCAGATATGAGTCGAACTCTTGTCTTTGGGAGGGAAAGGCGGTGCAGAGTAGTGATGCGCGAATCATGAACAATCGTTCATGAATCGTTCAATACTCGAGAATCACCTTACTGACTCGTGAATCATGATTCACAAGCCCAACTGACTCACTGACTCATCCCTGTTGCTGTTAGCAGCAATATATCTAGCTTATAATTAAAATTGTGGAGAAAAACACAACATCCAGTATCTTAACAAAAACATTTCTGCTCTGAACTGGAAGAAAAAACCCTGAGTAGAAGCTCACATCAAGACAATAGCTCCTCTGTTCACAGTAGCATCGCTCTGCTAACATGCTAACCGCACATTTGAGCTACTTACCCCCTGCCTTCCTCTGCTGAATCGTAGGGTAAGCGAATCACTCAGGACTCACTAACCCCCTCCCTCCTGTGCTGAATCGTAAGCGTAAGCGAATCACTCAGGACTCGCTCACCCCGTCCCTCCTGGCTCACAGCGTCTTCTTCTTCTTCTCGGTTGGCAACCCATGTTAAGGTGCATTACCACCCCGTGGCTCACAGCTCAGTGGATATTTAGATGAGAAAATATATATATTTGACACATTTAAGGAAAATACTAATAAAATAAAAATAAACAATATAAATGTTCCCTTTAGAATTTTTTTTGCTCTTTTTTGCTCTCTAAAATAGTTGTTTTCTTTTAGAATCACTCATCTTAGCAGTAGGATATACATGAAAAGAGAAACAAATTAAGCTTGAGTGAAAATGTACATTTTTTGCACTCTCTGGTCCAGGCACGTGCAGAGGGGGGGGGAGGGGCTTGAGCACCTGCCCCTTTCCTGATGGGTGCCCAAAGTGCCCTTTTGTTGAGGCAATTTTTTTTAAAATTTTTAATTATTTTTTTTGAATGTGTTTGTGCGTGTGGAGTCCTGTCTGTGCCCCTCAACATTAATATTTAACTATTAATCACATTTTTGTTAAATAAAAGGATCTGGTTTGCATCAGTCACATGATCACCATTAACCAATGATCGCCCTTGACGGCAGAACGCGCTGGTTACGAGCCGGGAACGAGCTCACAAAGAGCACGCGCATTTTTCGCGGTCCGGAGCTGTAGGAGAAACACAAATGACCTCAGAGACACAGACTGATGCGACAAAACCAGCAAGTAGGTGTACAGCGCACACTGTAGTCTAAAGCACACAGGAGTATTAGCTTATCACGTACACGTTGGTAAGCTGTCTTGTGGCAACTGACGAACTGAAACAAATGAGCGTGCTGTGTGTGCAACAGCGCGACAAACATTACCTGTCCTTTTATTAACTGCACAAGTAGTGCTGGTCATAGCTGCTGGCTAACTGTGTAAGGCTGTCATGGGTCTGTAGCTCTGTCACCGTTTTAGGGAACATATTTAGTTTTAAAGTAAGTTACAGGGCTTTTCCTGCCTTTCTGGGGGGCTTATATTTCACTCAAAACGATCTAATATGCATGTCCACATAATAATGGATTATTATAATTATAATATTTTAAAAAACACGCTGTATTTTAAAGAACATACATTAAGAAACAGGTTATATTAGATTTATATTTTAAATAAGACAAAATGCTGATTTTACAGCAGCAAAATTATTGTATCTCTACAGTTTAAAAATGTAATAAGCTTTCTGCCTGCAGAGTGGATAGTGAAACAAATGGAATCATCATAAATACATTATTATAAATTTATTACTTTTTTCCCCTCATTGCTTTATTATTGTAGCTCTAGTAATAAATAATAAGGGAAGGATTCTGGATCAGCACCATGATGGAAACATGTGCCCACAGTATATACAGTATTCTGAAGAAGGTCTAAAATGTCACTGTGTGTGCATGTGTGTGTTTTATGTATATGGATTTTTGAATTATTACTCATAATATAACGTTGTCCAGACATGGCTGGTAAGGACATGAGGAGGAAACAGTAGGAGCTGTGTGAGGCTACTAAAGGCAGTGGATCCCTCAGCAGCTGGATTACAAAGAGCACAGGTAACATTAACACATGTACCAGTTGTTGGAGAGGTATTCCAGTATAAAAATAATAATAAGCACAACTGGAATGTTTTGCTTCTATAACATTTTTCTGTCATCATTAAGTATGGATAATTAAATTATAGTTTATTGCAATAGCAAGTTGTTCCTTGTTCTCAGATGGACAGCAAGTGGAGAGTGATAGATGAAATGAGGGGATGGAAGGAGGGAGAGAGGCAAAGAGTGATTCACAGGCAGCGTCTAGTTTATTTCTCAGTTTTTTGTTGCCTTATGGTTCCAAGCGCTGTCACCAATCTTTGCATTCTGTTATTATCTCATGACACTTGTTTAATCAGCTACCATCTCTCCTATGGGCTTTTTAATGTCTACAGTCTCAGATCTACACAGCCCTGCCCTCCAGCACTATCAGCAGCAGCAACCCCTCAACAGCAACATTGTACCCATCAGGTAAAACATAGGCTACGTTTGCTTTGCCTCACAACAGTGATATAGTATGATGCAATCCCATATTAGATTCTTGATGAATGTGTGTTGTTGTTATTCAGCCTGGTTCAATGTGCCCATTTTTAGCTTTGAGCACCCGCCCCTATAAACGTCTCTGCTCTGGTCAACTGACTCAGTGAATCAAATGACTCAAAAAACCCGATTCACTTTGGTGAGTGACTCATTAAAACTCGATTCAGTAAAAAGAATCAAATTTACCATCACTAATGCAGAGGACGTCTAACAAGAAAGCAAAAGCAAACTCGAGCGCAGTGAGCTCTTTTGCCCGAGAAGGGGCCGCACCACGTATGATGATGGAACCGTCTGGGCTGTCGATCACCCTGGGAAGAGCAGGCTGCATGAGAGGAGGGAGAATGAGCTCAGCCAAATCTACGTATGACTTGCTGGCAAAGGTTGGCGGATACAGGAGAAGGTTTTGGGGCCGGTGGGTTGGGAGGAGGAATTGCTGAGGCCAGCGAAAATTGGGCAGTGCTAGCTTGAAAAAAAATGGAGCCAGGGCTAAAAGGCTAGGCCAGGTGCAGCTCTGAACTTCACCGACGGGAGGAGGAAAGGCTGCTGGGTTGGAGGGATGAACAGTCGGATGGCTGGTTGTAGGGATGTTAGCTGAAATATGATGGGAAGGAGCGAAGATGAGAGGAACTGGCAACCCTGTGCCGAGGTTAGCTGCAGTGTTTAACAGAGGAGGAATGAGTGGCTGAGAACCTAGCATCCCAGTGCTGAGGTTACCTGTAGTGTTTAGCAGAGGAGGAAAAGGTGGCTGAGAACCTGGCATCCCAGTGCCGAGGTTAGCCGCAGAGCTAAGCAGAGGAGGAACGAGTGGCTGTAAACCTGGCATCCCGGTGCCGAGGTTAGCCGCAGAGTTTAGCAGTGGAGTAATATGTGGCTGTGGGCCTGGCAACTTGGTGCCGAGAGGGTTTGTTGGGGCGAGTTGCAAAGGGGGGATTGGAGACCGCAGAACTGGCAACCCTAGCCGAGTGTCACGCTGAGTAGCTGTTGCTCGCTGGGTGAGGCTGAAAGGAGCGAGGAAGTGTCGTTAATGGAGGCGCTGGTTTCGTTTATGCCCGGAGGAGGATTAACTCTGTTCAGTGAATGAGAGTGGGAGTGCTGAGATGTTAAGAAGAAATGGAATAATGTAGCCTTGTTATCGGATCGACGAAAGTGGATGCCTCTCTCTTTCAAAACTCATTGGAGACGGGCGACGGTCCAGTCGGAGATCTTCGTCGGCACAAAATCTTCGGGAGACCTCACCGGAGCGTGGGAACAGTGGTGCAACCTCGGAGTTGAATGCTGAGATGGATCGTGTTTCCGGGAAGCTCCGCAGGGCTGAAGACGTGCCTCAGGGCGATCCGGAGTGGAGCTCTGTCTTGAACTTTTACTGGGGGTGGATCGTCCTCTAGTAGCAGTTCGAAGGTTGTAGTTTCGCGGGGAAGGGGAGCGACCGGAGCCACTTGTTGAATGGAGCGGAGATAGGAGTTCTGGGGAATGCAAACGGCGGACCTGACGGCTGCGCGGCGAGGATGGCTGCTGGAAGGCGCGCCAGACGGGCCGGCTGGAACCCGGCTCTCCGCGGCAGCTCCACTAGAAGGTTTAGGTTGTAGATCCCAGACTGCCTGGGGAAAATCAGGTGGAGAAAGAGTGAGGTTTTGGTCCGATGGGCTGAGCAACAGGGAATTCATGGTGATGAGCGGAAGGGTGAGTAGGAATCAAGCTCTTTTTGAATTTTGCGAGGCGTCTGACGACGCATGAAAATGAGAGCCTGAGGCCGGAGGGGGCGTGAAGGAGGAGTGGTCCCGCTCCTGAAATTCAGATGATATCTCCACTTAAATACACTGAACCCAAGAAAGTGCCATTGGGAATGGATGAAAACATGACAGAAAAATTTGCTTACTACATACCAGTGGGAGAAACTCTGAAGAGCTTTTTAGAGTCACAGTTATGGAGGAATACACAGTCACAACAGTTTGGGGGTCCTGATGTAGAGATTTTTAAGGATTTATATGATGGAAAAAATTTCAAATGTCACCAGTTCTTTAATGAAAACCCTGAAGGCCTCAAACTGATTTTGTACCAAGATTCATTTGAGGTAGTGAATCCCCTGGGTTCTGCTAAAAAGACGCACAAACTTCTTGCAGTCTATCTGTCATTAGCAAATTTATCCATTCACACTAGCAATATAATAATAAGTCGCATCTATAGGACACCAGGATCATGCCTTGAGACATTCAATGAAAAACTTGCTGCTGTGTTTAGCAACCTAAATGATAAAAAAGTGCAAATAATTTGTGGTGATTTTAATATAGATTTGCTAAACCCAAATGGACATCAGAAAACAACAGATTTCATCAATACAATGTATAGTAACTCCCTTTTCCCTGTAATTATAAAACCAAGTAGAATAACAATTGATACAGCTACATTGATAGATAATATATTCACAAATAAAATTGACTATGAAATAGTAGGTGGACTTCTTATAACTGATATAAGCGATCATCTTCCTGTTTTTGCAATTTTTCAAAATTATTTTGGGATTAAAACTAAACAAAAGAATCAAACATTTGATATGATACGACATAGAACAACAAGAGCCATTGCTGCCCTCCAGGTGGACTTAAAGGAACACAATTGGAATGAGGTTTTTGCAAATGAAGATTTAAATAGTGCATATGATGCATTTCTATCAACTGTATTTTCACTATATGAAAAACATTGTCCTTTAATGAAAATTGCTAGAAAGCAGATCAAATAAGCCATGGATCACAAAGGGGATAGAAGATGCATGTCAAAAGAAAAATAATCTCTATAAGAGATTCATAAAACAGAGGACAAAAGATGCTGAAATAAAGTACAAGTTATATAAAAATAGATTAGTAAATATTATAAGAACAAGTAAGAAAGAATATTACCAAACATTATTGGAGCAAAGCAGAAGTAACACACAAAAAACATGGAGGATATTAAATAGTATAATCAAAAAGGGCTCAAAAAATAAGAATTATCCAGACTATTTTAAAAAGATAAAGATATTGTGCTTGATAAAACTAAAGACATTGCAAATGAATTTAATGATTTCTTTGTAAATGTTGGCTTTAATTTAGCAAAAGAAATTCCAGAGTCAAGAAATAATAACGACCTAAATAAACATATTACTCAGAATGTGCCCTCCATGTTTATTGGTGCTGTAACTCATAGAGAAATAATTAACATTGTGAAAACATTTAAAAATAAAAAGTCCACTGACTGTTTTGGTATTGACATGATATTAATTAAAAGTATTATAGAATATATAGTGAAACCTTTCGCATACATTTGTAATCTGTCCTTTCGAACTGGTGTGTTTCCCTCACAAATGAAAATAGCAAAAGTTATTCCAATCCATAAAAACGGAGAGAGATGTCAGTTTACCAATTATTACAGGCCAATATCACTACTCCCACAGTTCTCAAAAAATTTAGAAAAGTTATTTGTTAATAGACTTGATAAATATATTGAGAAGTATAATCTCCTAAGTGATAACCAATATGGCTTTAGAGCAAAAAGGTCCACTTCGATGGCAGTGATGGAACTTGTGGAAGGGATATCTAATGCAATAGATAATAAGGAATATACTGTTGGTGTTTTTATAGACTTAAAAAAGGCATTTGATACAATTGATCATTCTATATTAATGAATAAACTAGAGCGATATGGCATAAGAGGGATAGCATACAAGTGGATGAAAAGTTACCTGGATGACAGATGTCAATATGTCGAAATCAATAATGTAAAATCTAAGCAGTTGAAGGTAACTTGTGGTGTTCCTCAGGGCTCTGTGCTGGGCCCTAAATTATTCATATTATATATAAATGACATATGTAGTGTTTCCAAACTGTTAAAATGTGTATTGTTCGCTGATGATACCACTCTGTATTGCTCAGGTAAAGACCTAGAACAGCTTCTGACTACAGCGGAAAAGGAGTTAAATATATTAAAAAACTGGTTTGATATAAATAAGTTATCATTAAATATAAAGAAAACAAAATTGATTATTTTTGGCACTAGACAAATGAAAAATGTATATAAAATCAGGGTTAATGGAATTGAAATTGAAAGAGTGTTCGAAAATAAATTTCTTGGAGTGATAATTGATGATAAGCTGAGTTGGAAGTCTCATATAAACCATGTGAAAACAAAAATGTCAAAAACCATTGCTATTCTCTACAAAACAAAGCATGTCCTGAACAAGAAATCATTATACACAATTTATTGTACTCTGTTGCTTCCATATATGACTTATTGTCTGGAGATATGGGGTAATGCATATAAAACAAATACTCTTCCTATTTTCAAGTTACAAAAAAGAGCTATAAGAATTATACATCAATCAAACTATATAGAACCAACTAACATTTTTTTTATTAATCTGAATACCCTGAAATTTTATGATTTAGTTGAATATAAAATGGCACAGATAATGTATAAAGCACAAAATAACTTGCTTTGCCGCAGTACTCAGAAGCTGTTTGAAGTCAGAGAGAGTCAATATGACTTAAGGGGAACAGATTTCTTTAAAAAAAACAAGATAAGGACAAACATAAAGCAGAGATGTGTTTCTGTTAGAGGAGTTAACCTGTGGAATAGTTATGACAGTGATTTAAAAAGGTGTAGTTCATTTTCCTTGTTTAAAAACATGTTTAAAAATAGAGTATTAGAAAAATATATAAATGAAGAATGAAAAGAGCAAAAATAATAATACTGAAACTCTTGATTGTTTTGCTTTGATGTAGTTACTTATCTAAGGTGGAAAGTTTTTTTTGTTTTGTTTTGTTTGTTTTTGCTTTGCTTTGTTTTATTCGTTGCTTCGAGCCCTGTGTACAGGAGCTGCATGCAAAAAGATCTTTTGTTAAAAGGGTTGGCGTAATAAGCAAATGCTTCTGCCAATACCTTTTGATTAGCCTTGTCTCGTGCTTTCTTGCTTTGTGGTAATCTTTATTTTGTATTCACTATTTGAATGCTAATCAATAAATCAATCAAAATCAAAAAAAAAACTTGCGTTCAAATACAGATAATATGTTTTTAGTCTTCTTGTGTGTCGAGAATGACTTCAAGCGTTTTGGAATAGCCAAAGCTTTTTCATAGTTGTTGGCAGATCTGAAATCCTTGGCAACAGATGGAATACATGTAGATGGAGAAACAGTAAAAGGGGGTCTTTACTGTATTGCTGGGGACAACTTGGGTTCTCATTGCATAGGAGGGTTTACAGAAAACTTCAGCTGCTCTCAATATTTTTGCAGGTGCTGTGAAGTAACACAAAGTAAGTTTTATGCTGATCCGAATCCCTGTGGTCCTCCACGCACTCCGGAGACATATGACGCAGCTGTTGCTGATCTCCAGGTTGAAACTATCCAAGATGTCAGAGGAATAAAGGTAAACTCCATCTTTAATACCCTTCAGTCTTTTCACGTATCCCAGCCTGGTCTCCCACCTTGTTTAGGTCATGACCTCTTTGAAGGTGTTGTGTCATATGATCTAGCACTGTACCTGAAGAACATTATAAAAACTAAAAAATGGTTCACATACTCCCTTTTAAACAGGTGCATTAAACAGTTTAAATATAAAGGATCCGAAGCGCTTAAAAAGCCATGTACTGTCAAACCTGACGGGGCCAAATTATTAGGGCAAGCCGTTCAAAACTGGAACCTTTTGAGATTGCTGCCAGTTTTGATTGGTGACAAAGTGCAAAACCATGAGGATGAAGTATGGCAGTTAGCTCTCCAGTTGAAAGACATTGTGGATCTTATTTGTGCTCAGAGCATTTCCTCGTCCCAGATAGCATTTGTTGACATTTTGATCCAAGAATATTTGGAGATGAGAAAGATGTTGTTTCCTGAAATTCAACTAAAACCCAAGCACAACTATTTGTGCCATTATTCAGCACTGTTGTTGAAATTTGGTCCATTGATGAGCTTATGGACACTTAGGTTTGAATGTAAACACAGTTATTTTAAACGATGTGCCAGACACTTGAAAAGCTTCAAAAATATTTGTCAAACTTTGTCAACACGTCATCAGGTGTATCAGGCTTATCTTTTAGCTGGGCAAGAATGCCGTGAACTGCTGCAAGTGAAGGAGAGCTGTGTGTTTTATCCCAACATCTACAGTGACACTATTCAGCATGCAGTCAGGGAGTTAGCTTTTTCAGAGAGCAATACCACAGTTACCACAGACATTCAGGACAAGGCGACTGCATATAAAAAAGGACAGTTTCTTGTGTACAAAAATAACGAGTATATGGAGTTTGGTGAACTTCTACTCATCTTGATTCAAAATGACACATCTGTGTATGTTTTGATGGATATCCACAAAGGCGTCTTCCTCTCAGAATACCATCTGTATTCTGTGACAAAGGACAGTCTTGGATTACACTGTATCAGCATTAATGACCTGCCTGATTTCTATCCTTTGGTATCATACATTCTTGAAGGATACCGAGTCATTCCACTAAAGCACAGTATTGTGGCAAAATAAAGTCCAATTAATAGCTCACTTCTCACTGTAAATAGTTTAACATTAATATAAGTGTTACCTGATCCATATCCCTGCTCCATTAAGTGTATGAACTGTATGTGACTTTCTATTTTGTTTGGAGGTGGCATTTCTTCTTCAGTGCAAATATGAGTGACTCAGAGCGAACCTTCCTAGATGTCGCCATCACGGAAGTCCTACCAGAACTTCAAGCAGTGAACAAAAACATCCTGGAAGAGCACTTGCAGTCCATTGGAGTTGAGACAAGTGGTGATCTACGCTTCGTAATGGAGGCAGATTTGATGACAGCATTAAGACCTGTACAAGCAAGAAAGCTTCTTTCTGCTTGGAAACAGAAATGTAAGTAAGAACAACATACAACTATTCAAAATCAAAAGTAGAGATGGTCATGGACAGACATACAGTGTGAATCATAATTGTATTTTTTTTGTAATTTAAAGAATAAACTCCAGAGAACAGCTCGCTATCATCTGTGGAAGCCTCACCCACCCAGTCGCTGTCATTGCTCTCTGCTTCACCCCAAAGTCTATCGTCAACCTCCTCCAGCAGCCCAGGATGTGACACACATTGGGATGACAACTTTGAAATTCCATGGAGTAAACTTCCTGCAGAAGTGATGCATTTTCTTGAGAGGGGGAAAAGGCCCAAAACTGAGGAGGCACATGGTCCGGATTGTTGTGACTGAGATCATGGAAAAATGCCCTCATGTAGGTAGAAAACATTCAATTGACGTTGCAAAAAAAATGGTGACAAAATATCCCAATTCTCTGCAAGACATAATAGAGGGTGATATTGTTGGCGCAGGCTACCTTTCCCTTGTCAAACAGTTGCAGAACAGAATTGACAATGTACGGCACACTTCAACACCCAAAATAAGAAAAAGAAAACATCAGACTGACTCAAAACACACAGATGAGATCCTATTAGAAGAAAGAGCAGCAATGCAGGATACATACGGGTGCATTAAATGGAATGTAGAATTTCTGCCTCTTAAAGAAACTCCAGAGAGCCAACAGCAAAAGATGGAAAAACTCAAGGTGATGTTGTAACAAGGTGACGCGAATCCAGAAGAGTTAAAAAGTCTAATGAAGTCCACTTTTTACACACAACGTCAACATGTCAATCAGGGGGAAAGTATCAAATGCCTTAGAGAGGAGTGGCCATTTTGGTTTGATGAACTTGGCATGTCTGTCCACTTCAAGGAACTTACTGGAATTGACCTCAAAGAAACATTCACACGAAATTTGGATTTGAAGGGAAAAAGACTTCTGGACTATACAGTTGCTGTCAGCAAAAGCAAGATGTTCCTTCAGACTTATGCATGACTTCAGAGGATATGAGGACCACAGAGTGGCTGCTCAGATGATGTGAAAGAGATGGTCCTGCTTCTGCTCAGCTACTTTGAAGAGAAAGAGTACATGGTTTTCCATGTTGAAGATACATGTCTGGCAGATGAGGTACAACTGGAGCAAGTGCCTCTGACACCCACTACTATTGTGTGTGGTAAGTCTGTTTCATAGCTCTCTCTCTTTTTTTAATTGCACTTTTTATAGAATGGCATGTGACTGCAGTGCTTATTAATATAACCTGTTAAATAATTTGTTCACAGGACAGTCCTGCTATTCCTCAAGAAGATACATGCTGAGTATTGATCGGATCAGCACAAACATATCCTCTTTCATTTCTGCACTGTGCCTTATGTTCGGGAGCTACTACAATTTTAACATCCATTATCCATCTGAGCTGGCTTCCACTCTGGAGTTTCTTCAGAGGTGAGCAAGTATGGCTTTCTTATTTCTCAGACCTGGACTCATAATTGAGGCTCTGGGATCTGGAGTCTGGCTCTGAGGTGGATGGAGTCCAGGTCTGGCTCTGAATCTCGGTCGGGTTTTCAGAGTGTTTTTTATAAAATAACAATCTGAATCCGGGTCCAACCCTGGCCGAGACTTAGGGCTAGACCAAGACTCAGCTGACGTCTGACTACCTATAACCTTTGCTTTGGATTTTGAAAACGCAAAAGTGTGATTTATCACTGCAAAAGACACTCGTGAAGGGTGCCAATATTTTTAACCATGGAGTGTTCACTTCCCCACAGCATTTTGGGTTATATTTTGTCTTGAATTTGGTGAAACCAATTGTTGTTGCAGTTTGGCCATGACTGTGTATATATACGTATATACTTAATTTTTACTTACTTACTTTGTTTTTATATTTTAACTGATCAATTATAAAATGCTTAATATGCTTTTATATGATTTTATTCAACAGCTGTTTCTTCTCCATAAACCCAGAGAAAGAAACCAAAGTAGAGAACAAAAACTCGGAAGCATCGTCTCAATGTGAACCCTTGAGTCCTCACCCTGATTCAGGATCTCGCGGACCACGAGTGGTGCTAAGCCCTAAATATTGACTCTCTGTGGACTGTTAGTTTTACTTTGTTAAATCCACAATGTGTACTCAAACCTTTTCTGGTCGAATGCCCACTACCTGCTTGTTTCATGAAGATGTTCTTGCTTTGAAGGAATGTTCCAGTTTTTTTTTTTGTTTTTTGTTTTTAAACCATGCTGCTACTGCAGTGTTTCTAGACCACCTGTGTAGGTTTGTTTCACCACAGGTGGTTTTCCTGATGTGTTCTTTGACCAAGGCCACGGTTGTGGTGACAGCAGGGTGTGTGTTGCGTTGCATGGTGATTATGATAATTTTGGCACAATATGTCATTTTTGTTTTAAAGTCTTAACAGGTTATTTAACTTTTTCTGATAGAGGGTCTAACAAAAGCTTGTTTCATGAACATGTTCTTGCTTTGCAGGAATGTTCCACAGCTTTATAGCATTTTGATTGAATTGTGTAGTTGCTGTGCGGCTTCCATATTCTGTAAGTTGGAAAAAATGCATCCAATTGTTGTCATTTGTTTTATTGGCTGCAAAATAAATTTCCCAAAAGTGATATTTTCCTCTCTTGTCTTTTCTCAAGATGTATTTTTGCATGTTTAGGTGTAGGCATAGCAGTAATAAGTTTGCAGGTTTATGATTAAAATTTTACATTAAAACATACAAATACGGCATAGTAATAGATTTTATGTATAATATACAGAGCAGCTCCATTTAATATGCACAGTTTCACCATTGTTCTAGCAGTTTAAATTAGTTTTTTGTTTGATATTTCCGTGTTAATTTTACAATTTATGGATCCACAATAAGCAATTATTACATGTAAAAGTTACAGAAAATAGTCTATTTATATAAAACATCATTGTGTGAAATTAATTTCTTTTTTTGTAGATTTAACAGTTTTTAATGTGAGTTTTATTCACTGTAAATCAATTTACATATTGCATCTGTAAAGCGATCTACTGTGCCGCTGTATTTTTTACATCCCTGGTAACCCCAGCTGCCAGCGTTTTCCTGTAAAAACAGCACTTTTTTTCTTCTTTTTTTCTTTTCCGATAGTGTGTGTTTTAATCAATAAAACTGTTTTTTTAATATCTTGCTGCATTTTGTATAAGTTCATACTCAAGTTTAAATAAACAACAACACTAAAGCTATTCTGTTATACCTGTGTGTAAAAAATACACTGCACCCAAAATATTTCATAGGTCAGCAACACTGATCAATCTAATAAACCTTACCTAACTTAAAACCTAATTTAAACCTGCTCCATCCTCCCTATTCTGGTATTTTAAAGAGTACTTAGCAGAAATATTAAGCAACCTAACTAATAGGGTTGCAAACTCCCAGCAAAAAAAAAAAAAAAATAGGGAACCACCCACCCGCCACCTCATGATGCTTAATCGATGTAATCAACTTTAATTTGATGCAGGGTGAAAAAAAATGCACAGAAACAAATTATTTTTCAAGAATAATTAAATAGATTCAAAATCTTTCTTCTACAGAATTGCAGAATTCACAGATGGTACCTTCCCAAAGGAAAAAGTACTATAGCTTACTAGGGTATATAGACTATGAGTTACTATATATAGTAATGGACTTCTATACATTTTACATCAGATTAAAACTTTGGGTGTAAGATTCAGATAATTATTTATTAAAAGCTACATATTTTAAATGAGAATAAGAAAGAAACGTATGTCTTTGTGCCCCCTTTTCCCTGTTCATGTCCTATCGGCCCCCTTGGCTGAACTTTGCTAGATCCGCCCCTACACAGTTACCAGCGGTCAGCTATGTAGAGAAGTATCCTGGTGTAGAAAGTAATATTAAATAAATTCTAACAACAGCTTATCAAGCTTAAACATGCTGCTGTTGTTCAGCCGCTGGTTTCCTCTTTCTGGCGCAAAGTGGGCCAAAAACAAAGAAGAGAGACAGACTCGCAACAGACAAGCCGATCAGCTGATCATTAAGCAGTTTCACGATTGAAGTAGCGGCAGGAAGGTGAGGCAGAGAGAGAGGCAGTCGCTGCATGTATCGGTTGTTAAGCTTAACATGGGAACGCTTTACAAACATTCAGAGATGAACTTACACACTTGCTTTACTTCTCTCTGGGATAACTTCCTCGGAGATGAAATGCTGGTTTGGTAGCGAGGCTACAAATACACACAGCCGCTCTATCACATGAGGCATACTGCTGCAACGTGCTACGGTTATGAGCCGAGTTACGCCGTGTTGCAAGTTTTGTGAGATGCTTTTTTTGATATTTAATGGATCGGAGTACATTTTTTATTTTTCGCCGATATCCGATCCAGTAATTTAGGTCAGTATCGGACCGATACGTAATATCGGATCGGTCCATCTCTAGTTTACAGGTTGTTAACCTTCCTATTATCTCCTATCATCATGCTTATCACTAGATAAGCTCTGCTCTAATTTAAGTTAACCTTAATTTAACCTTTTGTTTATTCCACTTCATTCCTCTTTCCATGCTTTAAAATATTACAACTCTTGTGTACGCTTTGATTTCTTTTGATCATCCTTTTCAGTATTTATTTCTCCTTGGAGGGATTCTTATAATTTAGTCAATGCGGAGGGGCTACATTTTCCCTCCCATGTGGGGGGTTTAGTTTTTTTAGGATTCCTCCGTCTACATGCACTAATTTGTCCGGTGCCTGGACATTTTTCTCTAACCACTGCTCGTCAGCAGTGAGTTTTGAAGCTTCATTACCCATTTTAATCCTTTTAATTTTAACACTTTGCAACTACACAACTGCGGCACCTTCTCTGGCAGGAGAATCGAGAGAGGTAGTTGACACGGCCTTCTACTTTCAAGCTATTCTTGAAAGCGGTGTCACCTTTACGTGATGAAACACGACCTGTTTCTCTCTTTTCACCAGTACTTGGGTGGCCAACAGCAAACAAAATAGTGGAATAGTTCAGCCTCCTTATTGTGCTGTAAAATCAACTTATTCCACCAACAAAAATAAAACAATACAAAAACAAAACATGGACACCGTGTGTCTACTCACACGCGGTACCTTTACCCACTACGGGGGAGCTACCAGTCCCTGACGAGCTCTATCTTTATTTTAAAACGCTACCAGCCCCTCTGGGCAAGCCTACTTTACCCACTATGGGGGAGCTACCAGTCCCAGATGAGCTCTATTTTATTTTACGCAAGGTGTCTCAGAATGTTAATATTCACCTGGTTGCTGCCGGTCTCTCAGGTCTACCTCATCGACCCCCACCGCCGTGGACCACTTATAAGAACGCCGGCCAGAACCCGAATTCACGCCTCTGGACTTTATCCAGTACCCGGACAGGAGCTGTCGACAGACTTCAGCGCGGGCTTCTCACGACGGCAGGACTCGATGAGGCTTTCCTGTGGGGTCACACAAAAGCACTGTGTCCCATCCGGCTCGAAGGACCAAGAAATGTCAGGAGTTTTCCTGTATTGCAACCCAGGTCGGAATAAAAAGGCTCAGACAGGTTTATGTGTACACGGTCGAGACTCAGGGAGACTCACACCGCTGCAGTAAAAAGGAAGAGACTTTATTCAGAGAGCACATACAGGAAGAGAGAAAATAGAACTGCAGGCTTCCTGTGTAACTTCCCCATTTAGGAGTCTGCACAGAGTTGCAGAGTTTAAGCTGAATACTGAAAAGAGCAAACACATTTAGATAATGAAACGTACTTTTAAGCATAACATAATAAAAATCCCCAAATCCTAAGAAATCTCTTAACAGGTGTAGAAAGTAATATTAAATAAATTCTAACAACAGCTTATTAAGCTTAAACGTGCTGCTGTTGTTCAGCCGCTGGTTTCCTCTTTCTGGTGCAAAGCGGGACAAAAACAAAGAAGAGAGACGGACTCGCAACAGAAAAGCCGATCAGCTGATCATTGATCAGTTCCACGATTGAAGTAGCACCAGGAGAGGGAGGGAGAAGAGGCAGTTGCTCCATACATCGGTTGTTAAGCTTAAGATGGGAACGCTTTACAAACATTCAGAGATGAACTTACACACTTGCTTTACTTCTCTCTGGGATAACTTCCTCAGAGATGAAATGCCCGATTGCTAGCGAGGCTACAAATACACACAAGCTCTATCACGTGATGCATACTGCTCCGACGTGCTACGGTTATGAGCAGAGTTACGCCGTGTCGCAAGTTTTTTGAGGTGCTTTTTTGATATTTAATGGATCGGATTACATTTTTTATTTCCCTCCGATATCCGATCCAGTAATTTAGGTCAGTATCGGACCGATACCATACATAATATCGGATCGGTCCATCTCTAATTTATAGTAGCTATTTATAAACATTATAAACATATAAACATTTGAGTCCAAATACTGCACAGAATTTCACATTTCAGTTCAAACAGTTACCATATATATATATATATATATATATATATATATATATATATATATATATATATATATATATATATATAAGTTATAAGTTCTCTACTAGTCCTGCAGGTGGTCTTTATCCCTTAAGATTGGGTCCTCTACGAGAGACTTGGGATAATGATGATCCTGTGAAGAATCTTTGTTGTTCCTAGGACTGCATTCTTCTAGACAGAGATCTCGGATTTCATTCCGGAAACCTGCTGGAGCCATTCCCCCAATTTGGGAGGTCACTGGTGAAATGCTCTGATTACCACACAGACCACCATTGCTTTCTCCTGCCACATAATCTCTCCTCTCTCAGGCTATGGTATTTCTAGAGCTTTCTGCTACATGAGTTATTCACTAACCATATGATCAGTTGTGACTATCTCCTTATGTATCAGCTGGGTAATAGTAGGGTTAAGCTTAGCAGACTTTCAGAAGATACTTCATATAGTCTTACTAACTGGCCAAAGAGGGGCCAGGTTTCCAGCTTAGCCATGATCTTCTGTCTCAGGTCAGCTACTCTGGTATTCAACATGTCTTGGTACCCAATCTTGGAGTGTGTGTCATTTGTGGAAGATGACTTCACCTCTGTGATCTGACATCCTGGCTCCACCTGCTGTTAACTCCAAGGGAAAGTCATTTTCACTTTTTTTTTTCATTTTCTGGTTTTTACCTAATTGCATAAATGATTATATAATGTATCCTTTTTTATATAAATACAAATCATATAAATTTCAATTTAATATTACTTAGCTTAAAAGCAAAAACAAACAAAAAAAGTGTTCATAACAAGTCATTTGAATAATACCTTGGTATGTACCGTAATTGTCGGGCTATAAGCCGCTACTTTTTGCACAAGCTTTGAACCCTGCGGCTTTTAGTCAGGTGCGGCTTTTCTATGGATTGTCCATGATTTTTGTGACATCGTAAGAGGATTTGTTTTGTTTGTTCCGCTGTTTTGCGGCACTACGTTGCTTGGCGGAAGGGCATGTGATCAGACACACAGTATCGGGGTTCAAGAGTGGTATGTTGGTCACATGTCCATCTGCCAGGCAACATAGTGCTGTACGAAGTAGCGCGAAAAACAAACTTCAAAGTAGCGCTACGTGTTCAGTGGGAGGCGTGGATGACGAGCGGCGATAAACTTGCGAAAAGCAAGTTATGCTCAACTCCACCAGTGGATTCTGACAGCGTGGAAAAGTGTGAAAACATCCACGATCACCAACGGATTTCGAAGGGCTGGACTGCTGCATGATGGAGAGGAGGACACCGCCACGGCCCTTCTGGGGGTGTTCGACTCTGACACTGACAACGAAGGAAAGAAGCTGAGAGTGGATGACGTAGCCATCCTGAGCCTGTTTGTATCTGACACTGGAGAAGAGGACTTTGGTGGTTTTAGTGTGCAGGAAGATGGTGGTGAATGACTGACTTTTCTTCTTGTTAAAGCTGTGTCACTGCACCTGAGCCTAAAAGGTTGGCTGAATCTATTTTTCTGGTGCGCTGTAGGTTATTGTTATGTACTACATTTGTTACTCATTTATGAAGCACAGTACATGTTTCGTACTTGTAATTACCAGTACTTGTACATATACCTAAAAAGTTATGCAAATATGTACCCCTAATTTGTTTTTCAAAATATTAATAAAAGGGATGTGTCTCCAAACAGCCATCTCTTTCCTGACAATTCCCTTTGTGCATATTCTCTTACATATGATAAATCAACATTGAAACACCTGCGGCTTTTAGTCAGGTGCGGCTAATGTATGTACAAAACAGGATTTTCCCCTGATTTTAGCTTGTGCGGCTAATATTCAGGTGCGCTTTGTAGTCCGGGAAATACGGTAATAAATGGTACAATGTGTATTGCCTCTGTATGTCCACATTATTACATCACTGTTGAATAGTGCACAGTGCTTCCTGAAGTAGTTTATAAGAGGAGAATAGATACATTAAAACATAATAGTAATAGTAAGGCTATGCACACATTTCATACAAAATAAAGACTTACTCAAAGATGACCAAGAAAGGGGATGTCCTAGTGATCATTAAAAAAAATCTTGTCTGAAGAGCTATATAATCCAGTAAAAAAGCATTTCCACCCATATACACACAACTGACATCAATGAGGGATGGATCATCTTGTAACTGGTCTGGTATTGGCTGTGTGTTTGTTTCACCTGAACACAGCCTTGGCTGTGTGTCTAGATGATCTGAGTCAAAGGACTATGCTTACAGGCGCCAAGGTTGGTACTGTGGAATCATCTGTGAATTGCAAGCTGCAGGGTAGCACACGTCCACCTGCATTCTCAAAGGATGGGGACTTCATTATTGGCGGCGCTTTCTCCCTTCACTCTTACACGCAGACAGCTTACAATAACTATACCAACATGCCTGCACCTGTGAAATGCAAAGGAAGGTTAGTAAGTGGCAGAAGATGGTGCTACAAACATGTTGGACTATGTAAAATTAAAAATGTTTTCACATGTATGATGATTCGTGGTATATAAGTATTTATAATATAACTCTTCTAACAATAGTAAGTAATTTAGATTTTTGAAGTGGTGTTTTTGTGTTTTCAGAACTGATTTTTTACTTATATTATAAATATTTAACAGTACATTTTTATCTATAATCTTATATTGATTTCCGAGTCATATTTCCGTGCTGAATTTAACTGGTCAGGCAGTGATTTGATGTACCTAAACTAGCTGTCTGCCACATTATTGCCGCTGAGCTGAATTTATTACATATAATATCTTTACCTAAATCGACAATTTAAATTTTAAAATGACATGATTGTTTACAGCATTGACACTGCTGAGCTGCAATCCACAAGTTCGATGGTCTTTGCCATAGAAGAGATTAACAACAGCACAGACCTGCTGCCTGGAATCGAGCTTGGTTATCGGATCTATGATTCATGTGCATCAGTACCTGTGGCTGTGCATGTGGCATTTCAGTTTTTAAATAGATTGGAGGCTCAGTTTAACACTGGTAAAAACTGCTCTCAGTCTGGTATGGTGATGGCTGTTGTTGGTGACTCTGGGTCTACGCCATCTATCACCATGTCACAACTTATTAGTGCTTTTAACATTGCTCAGGTAAATATTTTGAATTTCAAGAAAACATAG